>PVIR01018917.1:0-32826 GCA_004026965.1 Petromus typicus | reverse complement strand
AAAAAAAAAAAAAAAAAAATCTTCCCTAAAAAGTAGTAATGATGTATTATTCTGATATCAGTGCCACATTACTAACTTCCCTGAAAATACAGAACATTTCAGATGGTTGTAGTTATTCAGTGTGGTGTATCCTCATAAAAAGATTATAAATTAATTTATGTATTGTATTTCATGTTATTTTATTTTCAAGGCAACAATCTTCAGATATAACCTCAACTGTACTGAAAAGTCATGCAAGAAATGATATACGATTAGGATGGGTAGGGCTATGGGAAAAAATGAGAATTAAGTTGTGTCATATACTGGTACAAGTTGTCATTGTTGAGTGCAATCATGATGTGTATATGTAATTTACCAATAAAGATTTCAATTAAAAAATGATATATGGTACAGAGAAGTTGAAGTAAAAAATTAAACTCAATAGGCACATTTATAGAGAACTTATTTAGCTCCATCAATAATACAAATAACCAACTGAACTGAATATGAGATATGAAGCAGCAAGTTAAAAGAACAAGAATAAACCATATAAATCAAACATTTATTTGGAGATGAGTTTACACCAAGTAATTTTTCAGTAAGATAAATTGTTTTAATGATTATTAATAGTAAACCTATTCATGATTTTATATTTAAAATCCTCTTTTAAAAAGGTCAAATGTAACTCTTCTAGACAACATGTTTCTTTATGTGCATGCCTCTTAGGTTCTGAAAAGTACAACTGTAGTTCATCAAAATGTGCCCCAAGGCACAATACCATTTTACTCAGTCATTACAAAGTTTAGCATAATTGCTAAGTGTAATCCAAAGAAAATATGAGTACTGACATCAGGGACTCTCCAATTTGTTAGGAAATTGTTCCATAATTTTTGGCACCAAGATAATCCACATGTTGAAAAAGCAATTAATCATTGATGTTAGTTATCAGGCTATGATTTTAGCTGTTTCTTTCTAAATTTGACCTGAAATGACAGTTCCTGCCTTTATTTTTTTTATATTCTGATTTCTGAGATCAAAAGTTTACCAGTCTAGTCACAGTTCACCTGAACTTCATGGTTTTATTTTTCTAAAATAAGTAGATTATAATTTTACATTTTTATGAATAGTATTTCTGCTAATATTTAGATAAAGTTTAAAAACCTTTAGAAATTTAGAGAAGAATTGCTTCCGAAGAAGCTTCATGAAGTTCTTAAACTAGCATTTTGATTCTAAGAAGGTCAATATCTTTGCACTTGGCACACATATTGAAAATAGGCCAAGGGCCAGGGATTTAGCTCAGTGGTTCTGGTTTCTGCCTTGCAAGTGCAAGGTCCTGCATTCAATCCCTGGTAACCACATACAACAATGTTGGGCATGGAGACTCATGCCCACCAGCAATCAGCACCACAAACCACAATGCCAGGTGTCGTGGCTTATGCCTGTCAGCCCAGCACTTTGGGAGGCAGAGGCAGGTGGATTGCTGAGTTTGAGGCTCAGTTCAGGAATAGCCTAAACTACAGAGTGAGAAGCTGTCTCAAAAACTAAAAGAAAAAAAGGAAAAAAAATAGGTTAAAAGGAGAAAACACATAACTGGATTTTCACTTTCATAACTAATACTTGGCAAATACAATGACAAAGACCCATTATTAAACAGTGGATGACGTAACTACTTGACTATAATTTGGACATAATTATCTTTTGGTTATTTTATTTTATAAGGATGAGCAGAAGTATGAACCATTGTTCTCTGCATTTTCTGTCTTTGAAAACCAAACAAACAAAAATCAGATTGCTCACCAATATGCATGTCGTAGGTTATAGTTAAAACAATCCAGAAATAGAGGAAACCTTGGAAACTGAACAGTGTGTGTTCAGTTAAGTTTATTCAGCTACATGTGGATACACTGCAGACTTAGGAATATAAATGAACTCTTCTCTGCATGCATAACGTATGCATCTGTACCTCATCACTCAGAACAGTTTTGGAAACTGAACCTCTGCAAAATGCAGCACCGCAACTCACAACAGCTTCTCTAATTCACTGTAAAGTTACTTAGGCACCTATTCTTCTGTGTTTATTTTTAAATTGCTGTACTATTGGGAAGTTTATTATTCTGTTGGGCAGTGCAAGGAGTTTTCAAAGTCTTGACTACCAGGTAGTTACACTGATTTGTGACAACAATCTTCAGCCTTGATCCCTGAAAAGGAGCAATTAACATTCGGTCTCAGAGCTTATTTTCCAAATTCAGAAACAGTGGAATGCCAATAGCTTCTCATCTCCTGTTGGTCCTTTGGTTCTCAGTAGTACTACTGATTTCAAAATGACCGGTGTGGAGTGTTATTAGTAATTAGTAAGTAAGATGTTGACTGAACTAATCATATAGCTATGCAAGGAACCATAAAATCAGTAAACACCTAAGTTTTCAGCAGGATTGCATACACTATCATGTGATTGAAATATTTGGAAGTAAGATTGTGAGATATTAAAACAACCTGGAAAATTTGGAACGCCCTGGATTCTGGGATTTAAGTGGACCTCTTAATGGGCCTCACTTCTCACTCCGTATCTACTGACTTCTCCCTCCATTCTCTTCCAGGCGGGGCTGCTAATCCTGCTCTGGCTTGGTTTCCTAATTGGATATTAGGATTCACTGTTTTGATTTTTACAGATGGTATTTCCTGAATATTATTACTGAAGAGTTTGAGAAATTATTTCAGAAAAATTTGAAATTGAACAAAAGACACTTTACTCAGTGAAAATATTTCTTTTGCTTGGGTAGCTCAAAGATAATACTTTGCAGAAAAAGGTAAAAACCCCATTTTATTTATTGATTTTAAAAAGCCTCTATTATATTTATTTATTTTTTTCATGGTAAAGACTGCTTTATTGGTGGCAGTTAGTACAAGTCAATAAATATTGATTCCCAGAGAAGAGCTTAGCTATTTATCATCTTACTGGTGCAAAGAGCTAACTGGAACTGAGCCATGCAACTGCTGGTCTGACTGAAGTCATTCTGGCTTCTTGGGAAATCATTCCACAGCCAACTGATAGATGGCAGATGAGTTCCATGAGCTGTGAGCTTCATAGTGGCTCCATACAAAAGGGCCTTAGCTACTCCACCCTTTAGATGCACTGGCATTCCATTGTCCTCCTGAAGCAGCTGAAAATGGAACTACATTTTCAAAATGTCTGTGCAAAGCAGTGCTGAAAGCCCTGTCTGTCAAAGAGCCACCATAGTCTGTACATGTTGCCCAGATTACAGCTCACCAACTGTGACAACTGAACGCCAGGAATGAAAGCTATAGGAATTAAGTTTATCAATGATGGTTTCACATTGAACTCTGACTTCTTAAAAGTTGAGTGTTATTAACGGAAGCATTTTAAAGAAAAATTATCATAAAAGTATCTCAAAGACCAATCATGGTACAGTTAGAATCTTATTTTGATATTGGTGATCACTTCCCCCCCTAAGGATAATGTGATATATCACAAGTTTGGGGGAACCTGCTTGACGTTTAAGTCAACTGGAGAGACCAGAGCTGAGACTCCTCATAGGAAGTCTACCCAACTCTATCTAAGCCAAATATGATTCTGCACTCTGTTGAGTTAGGTTCTTCCTTCCTCTTTGTTTTGTTCTCCCATCCCTCTGTTTGTGGCTATTTCTTTCTTTTTTTTTTTTTTTTTTAGGTTTTTTTGAGACAGGGTCTCACTTTTGTGGTTCAGGCTGGCCCTGAGCTCAGCCTCAAACTCACATCATAGCAATCCTCCTGCCTCTGCCTCCCGAGTGCTGGGATTACAGGCGTGAGCCACCACGCCCGGCACTGTGGTATGCGGTACTGGTTGCTGCTGGGCGTGAGTCTCCACAACCAGTATAGGTATGTGGTTACCGGGGAATCAAACCCAGGTCCTAGCGCTTGCAAGACAGGCACCGGAACCACTGAGCTAACTCCCCGGCCCTGTTTGTGGCTATTTCAAACCAAGGTCTTGTTAGAGATTTCTCAAAATTACTCCAAAAAAATTAGGACAGAAAATCTTTTTACATATAGTGGACCTTTGACTTCTGAATTCAGTATGTTCCTGAGGGCAGTTGTAACTCAAGTTGGTCAGCTGCCTTCAAAGTCTCTCTCCTGTATAATTTTAGGCGACTTTCTTCCAGGTAGTTCTCAGTGTACTTAAGAGATATTGGCCCAGGATTCCTCAACCTCACAATAAGAAGGGATGTTGTAATGTTCCTACCAGAACCCTTAAAAGGGTTAAATCTGTATCTGAGACCCTTCTGGTAGCACAAGCAGCTGGCATTCAGGTTTTAACTTAAGATTTTGTCTGTAAGTTAAAACTAAAACTATGACCATAACCCAAGTTGTTTGTATGTCAGGTCAGTCATAACTTGAGGGTCCACTGTATTTCTGTTTTAAGTACAGCTGTTTTCTATGCCACTGAAATATCTTAATTGATTAGGCCATTAATAGAAAATTAAATGTGGATATTTGTATTCAAGTTTTGAAATGAAACTGCTAGTATGTTTTCAAGATGATTTCAATTTCTTGTTAAAATCTAACCATTATCATATCTACTAGTGAACTTAATCATCTTATCAGTGTCCTATTTGGCTACCTCCACTTGGAGTAGGGTAGTAAATACAGATTTTGGCTGTTTTGAGACTTCCAGGAAGATGGCAGAGTGGTGGAGATAGCAGTAGTAGAGAAAGAGAAAAATAGCTTCTCTGAGATTTGGTGTGTACTGTATACTGGAATACAGCAATGTGAGGAAGAAGGAAGTGGGTCCCCGGAACCCAGCAAGGATCTGCGAGAACAGAAACCTACAGAGAAAGACCTCAGCACAGGAGGTGGCCGGCAACGCTTTCTCCCTGAGCCCTGACTGCTAAGTGGGAGGGGCAGCTCAAACCACGGGACCTCCACAGAGAAACTCACCAGTGGAAAGCAGCAGTGGATAAAGCAGATTGCAGTCGCTGGTGACTTATTTGGGTTTCCCGAGCAAGGGCAACTGGCCAGTCACCATCTTGTAAAGCATGGTACTTAAGACCAGCTGCAGGGCTGGCGCCATCTAGTGGCTTCAGTGTTAAGGTGAAGCAGAGTTCAAACTGACAGGTTAAGGAGCTGAGTTCAAGCAGCGTTGCAGGCTAAAAATGAGGTTCTAGCCTCACAGCCAGAAACCAGCCAGTGTAGTTCAGTAGAACTAAAGGTGCAGATATGCTAGCATCATTCTCTACCCGACTATGTATCTAGTGCTGGCTTTGTGGGATCAATCAGCATGAGTCTAGGCTCTGTCTGCCTTTTCTGTTTACCAGAACAGCAGAGACAATGCTGGGCATTACTTTTTCTTTTTTTCTTGATTGTTTATCCTAGTTTTTATATGAGTGTGAACATTGTTCCTAGCTTTTTGTTGTTCTGTTCTTTTACTTTTTTTTTTGCTTTCCTTCCTGTCTTCACCCATTTCCCAAAGTTTGTGTAATCTTTGTCCACTAGTTTTGATTCTGATCACCTCTCTATTTTTTTCCTCCCAACTCCTTTAAAATGTTCTCTCCTGAGGGTAAAATCATCATACTGAGGGCATATGTAGTGTATACAAATTTCTGGTCTGGTTTAATTTTGCTATATAATCACAAATGCAGTTCATGTAGTTCACAGTGGTCATTTTCTAGGCTGTTTCATAGATGTATGCTTCTACTTAGAGGCATCAAAAAATAAGATTAAGATGGTAATATCCAAAAAAGCACTTGGATACTTGTGTTAATGGGCTTTCTCATTTTAACCAAGGTGCTTCATTGCTAAATATAATGGAAAACTTCTAAGCTTGATAGTATGTAAAATCCCTGGCTAGCTCCTTTTTAAAGGTTATTTTGCTTTGTGGTTTTATTTCTCTACCTATTGTAAAAATTTGGTATTCTCACGATTCATTTGGCTTCTCTTATTCTTTACTGTCCACAGATAACCTTGTCTGTTCCTATTCAGACATCACTGACAATTCTCCACAAGGTTCTAATTTTTTTTTTTTTTGAGATAGGGTCTCAGTGTAGTAGCACTTACAGGCTAGTTTTTAACATAGTACCTCAGATTGGCCTTGAAGCTGTGGCCATCCTCCTGCCTCTGCCTACTGAGTCCTGGCATTACAGGAGCACACCATTATACCTGGCTTCAATAGTGCCCTTACAAAAAGTAATCCAGAATGTTTCTGTGGTTTAAAACATCTCAGTGGTGTTAGGATAACTCAAAAGCCTCCTGCAGAATAAAAACCCCTTTTCACCTCAAGTAGTATCTTATTACTTCTTATATCCTATTGAACAACCTGAAGTTTAAATGACTCTGACTTCCCTGAATGCTTCTAAATTCTTGTTTTCTCCCTCTGATCTTTCTACATTGTTGCATTCCTTGCTTATAGTAGTATCACTTCCTATTATCCTTTTTCTGGTTAGTCCTCCCTTACTCCAAATTTCACCTTCTTAGTCAAGTCTCTTCTTCCAGGATGTCTGCTTTGCTAAGCCTTCTCTAAAATAAGTGTCCCAAGAAATCTGCAGCACACTTTGTCTCTTCTTTCCAACCGTATACTTGCTAACTTAGCTTTAGCTTCTATGGTAAATTTTGTGAGGACAATGGCTATGTTCAAAACTTCACAGCCATACTGGGCCTAGTTCAGGAAGGTTATGTGGTGAATATCTGAATGATTAGATGTCCTGGGTTAGGTTCTCTTTTTACAAGTTACTTGATTTTCAGGGAAATAATTTATGGTACAACTTTGCTAATGTTTTATAGGAAAATCAAAATGTTGTCTTTTTACTATAGACTATGAATAGAAGCTATAGGCAAACTGAAAAGTAGTTCTGACCATCAGTGTGGCAAATGAAATGTAAAATTCTTTGATTAATTTAGATAGTGAACACTCTTCAAGACATAAAAAGGGTCTAATCAATAAAATATTCAACAGCACTGAAAGATACTAAAGAATATAATTCCACCCACAAAACAATGAAAGGGCAGTTTCATTTTATAGTTTTATTACAGGATGTTAATATTCAGGACACTTCAGAGCACCTTGTACTTCTAATTAGGTTTTTTTTGGTAATTGGATTTTAAAAGTGTTACTTGAGTATTTTTCACATACCAGCTTTCAGACAAAAGTACTACTCAGTGTTTAAGAGACGTTAATTTGATTAAATAGTTTATCCTTAATAACCTGAGACATCAACCCATGGATGGCTTCAATGGTAGTTTTACAGCTGAAAAGAAAAAAAAAAAACACACATTATATAATGAAACAGCGTGAAAACTATACTTTATGTTCATCTTTGCCCCTCAATAATGTTTTTTACTTTTATTCATACATCTAAAACCAGCTCAATGTAGTCCTGTGTTTTTTTTTTTTTGAAACAAGATGTCGCTTTTGTAGTTCAGACTGGTCATGAGCGCACTGTGGAGCCCGGATCAGCCTCAAACTCACAGCAATCCTCCTGCCTCAGCCTCTTGAGTGTTGGGATTAAAGGTGTGAGCCACCATGCCTGGCATTCTCCTTGTGATTTTTAGTCTTCTGTATATCTTTTCACCCAGTTACTTACTAGAACTTTCACAAAAGACAATGCAAAATTTTATATAAATTATAACAGTTTTGTCACTTGTCAGCAGCTTTGTGGAAAATTCTGCTTTAAAAGGAATCTACCTGGGCACAGTGGTGCACACTGGTAATTCCAGTCTGGGGAGGCTGAGGCAGAAGGATTGCTGAGAGTTCGAGGCCAGGCTGGACTACACAATAAACTCAAGCTTTCCTGAATTACATAGCAAAATCCTATTTCCACTAATTATGTTAATGTTATAATCTATATTCATAGATGATCCCAATTTTACATAAACTGTTTATTCATTCTTTACCTAAAATAATTTACAAAATACATTTAAAGAATTCTATGTTTTTCCTGAAATAATGCTCCAAACAATTAAAAATCAATGACTAACTCAGACTTTAGAAATTATTTAAAAAAACCCCCAAAAATAGTGATAAAACCTCACCATCATCTGAGATGCTCTTCTTGTAAAGCTATCCCTAAAGGGAAAATTCTCTGAGTCTGTACTGTTACTTTTGTCTTTCCTAGTTTCCTTGTTATATAATTGAAGATATTCCTTTATAAAAATTTTTGCTTCAAAAGAAAGATATAGTGTATAAAGTGTATAGTGTATAAAGTTATAAATTATGGAGTATAAAGGTAGTTGAGCAAAAACATACACTCAAAGCACGTATTAAAAATGGTACCTAATGTCAGGCTACTCTTTTTACCTTCTAAAATCCCATAGAGGAAGGAAGTGAAATGATTTTAACCCAACAAGACTCCTTTTCATTCTTCCTTTACTTCTTTGTCTTACCTGTTTTTCTAAAATACATACCAATGTATCATTTTATATGATGTCAACAGTTTTCTCTTTTTGCTCTTATCATGTTAAAATTAAATTTGTACAAATGAATGTTATGGTGATAGTCTTCTGAACTTCATATATCTGGAGGGCCACTTATTATTTTATAAAGTATCTGAGAACACATCTTAAATTTATATCTAACAAATTCTGTGGTAGTAAAACTTAAGAGCACAAAATCATTTTATAAGGGTAATTTCCAAAGCATAATTTATGATGATTTAATTATTTCTTTTTTTTTTTTTTTAAGGTTTTTTTGAGACAGGGTCTCACTCTGTGGTTCAGGCTGGCCCTGAGCTCAGCCTCAAACTCACATCCCAGCAATCCTCCTGCCTCTGCCTCCCGAGTGCTGGGATGACAGGCGTGAGCCACCACGCCTGGCACTGGTATGTGGTATTGGTTGCCGCTGGGGTGAGTCTCCACACCCAGTATTGTTATGTGGTTACCGGGGATTGAACCCGGGTCCTTCGCCCTGGGTCCTTGTGCTTGCAAGACAGGCGCCGGAACCACTGAGCTATATCCCCGGCCCGATGATTTAATTATTTCTGTGGTATTATGTGTTTTAAAAATTTATGAAAAATTCAAAGTTGGTAAAATGTATGTATGAAATTTTAGTATCTCAGAAGATTAGGTTACTAACACTTAGGGCATCTCTTTCTTAAAAAAAAAAATCGATGGTCTTATTTTCTTTTTACTTTGACCTTTGAAAAGATAACCTGGAGCAGTGCATATTATTACATAAATCTTTGATTTAAATCTTTAATCTTTTTATCTAATGCCTCCTAAATTTCAAAAGTTAATACAATGATATCTTGGTTAGTGACCTAAATTCATTCCAATTTGTGTTTGAACACCAAAAATTTCAAGAACTGAACATAATGGAAAACCAAACAATTGGTTCTGAGGCCCAAAAATTACTTATAAATTCACTTTTCCAAGACTTTAACAAATTTCACAATGATTTCTTTCTTAATATGAAAGTTTACTGTGTTTCTCACAATTTTCCTCCTCTTAGCACTATTGCTGACATCTAACTTTTCTTTGGAGCCACAGTTAAATTATATGCAAATAAATATAAAACACACACACACACACACACACACACACACACACACACACACACCGATGAATGTTTTAACATACTAACAAAAGCACTACAGTTTGGGTGATGGGGGCACTTAGACTGGAACGTCATTCCTTTGTGTTAATGGCGTGGCCAACCTGTTTTTTCAGGTTAGATTTTTTTGGTTTCACTATAGAGCAGTTGTGAGTAGGAACAGGTTTTTAACTTTGCTGTTTGGATAGTAGAAAGTTGAAGCTTGGTGCCATTGGAAAATTGAGTTATCACACTGTGTCTGCAGAAGAAAACTCTTTTATCTTTAGCGGCAGTGGGGACTGAATCCAGAGTCTCGCACATGATAGATAAACAAATAGTCTACTGCTGAACTAACTCACCAGTACTTATTATTTTGAGACAGTGTCTCACTGAATTGTCCAGGAGGGTCTTGAACTTGTAGATCCTCCTTTCTCAGTCGCCAGCATACCTGGGATTACAGGTATATACCACCATACCTGGCTCTGCATAGGACTAATTTTGAAAGGCTCTCTTCAATTAATGTTCATGTACCATTTTAAGTTATAACTAAGTTGAACCAAAAGGAATTTAGATTCTACTATTATTTGCAAATTTTGAAGAAAAAAAATTAGCAGCAAGAATCTTACAGATTTTACTCTTACCTGTCTCTTGTAGCTTTGGCAAGTTTGTCTTCTGACTTTCGATCATGTGTTTCTAAACCCAACATAAAACTTCCTCGGCCCAGCTGGGCTTCTGATTGTTCTAACTTTTCAGACAAATCAAACACCTGGCCAGTGGTATAGTCTGCATTCTGTGGAAAAAATAGTAATGTGTCGATACATATATAAGCCCATCATTAAAAAACCAAAATCTCCATGTTATTATTATTATTTTTTTTTGAGACAGGGTCTCACTTTGTGGTTCAGGCTGGCCCAGAGCTCAGCCTCAAACTCACATCACAGCAATCCTCCTGCCTCTGCCTCCCGACTGCTGGGATTACAGGCGTGAGCCACCACGCCTGGCACTGTGCTATGTGGTACTGGTTGCTGCTGGGTGTGAGTCTCCACGCCCAGTATGGTATGTGGTTACTGGGGATCAAACCTGGATCCCTGCGCTTGCAAGACAGGCACCGGAACCACTGAGCTAAATCCCCGGCCTTCCATGTTATTTTTTAACACAGAATATTCCAATGACAAAGAATCAGACTATCAAATCCGAGTGAACAGTTAGTGCAGAAGTCAAATGCACATGCCTTTAATCCTAACATTCTAGGAGGCCAAGGAAGGGGGATTACAAGCTCCACCCCACCTTCAGTAATTTAGGGACTTAGGCCATGTCTCAAAACAGAAAAAGCAGGGGAGAGGGGAATGCAGCTTGTGTAAATACTCTAACACTAAATTTATAGGAGGTAATGGGTTGGGTCCTTATCACTAAAATGAAACCAAACCAAAAAGCCAAGTTATACCTGCAAAAACTGTTTCCAAATTTAAGCAGTTTGAATGTAGTTATTTTCCTTCTTATAACCTCAAGATTAAATTTGAAAATTTTCTTTTTGATAGCTTAAATCTAGTATAGTAGTATCTTTTGGTTCATGAACTTAATTTGTTCCATGATTCTGGGGAAGATGGCCATATCTATGTTCATCACCAGATGCAGAGTTTGCCATCGGAAGCAAAATTTTGCCAAATGCTTCAGTTTGCAGACCAGATTGTCTGGTGAACAAAAGTATTCATGAAGTGGGGTGCCATTAGATTTGTGGGAGGCTGTTTTTTTCTGAGACAGGGTCCTGCTATATAGTTCAGTCTAACCTTAAACTCAGTGATCTTTCAGCCTCAGCCTCCCAGAACTCCAGGTGTGTAACAGCATGCCTCACTTATGGGAATACAGAGATCTGAGGCTGGGTTCTGGCCCTCCTGCACATTAGCTGGGAGGGCTGAAGCATGCCTCCTGTCTTCTGAACATGGGAAAGAATGACATTATATTTTATCCAAGGCTATTTAAAAAAACTCAGAAAGCATATGAATGAGGGAGAGAGAGAGGGGAAAGGATGGAAAGGGAGGGAGGGAGGGAGAGAGGGGGAGATAGAGAGGGAGGGGGAAAGGGAGACAAGAATAGGGACAGAGGGAGAGAAAAGGAGACAAAGGACAAAGAGAGGGAGGAGGGAGGGAAAGGGAGAAGGAGAAGGAGGGAGACCACCAAAAACAATTATGCCATCAGGAAAAGAAAAACTCGTGTAAATACTCTAATACTAAATTTACTGAGACATCATGAAACTAATACAAGCTACTTTTGGCCTCTTCATCTTATTAAATGTTTCCCATGTGCCAGACACTGCTAAGTACTTTATATGTATTGTTTCCTTAGAGTCAAGTATTTTAATAATAGACAGAAGTCACCCTGATGGCAAGGGGAGAAAACACATAAGGCCAGAGCAGTGTGAACCTTTATTTAAGGCAAACAGATTTTTATCCCTGTATTCCAGCACTGCAATGTGAGTGCAATAGTCAAGAAAATGTTAAATTACATTCCTCCCTTCATTCCATTCCTCTTTTTCCGTGAATTCAAAATACCAAAGTAAGAGGTGCTCAAAGCAGTGGTCATTAGCTGCCAGATACTTATTGCTAAAGTGTGTAAATAGTTTTTGGCGGTCTATCTCTCTATATACATGCATAATTTTACACACACACACACACTAGCTAATTTTATTATTTCTTGTTAAACTTTTAGAGTTAGTACTTAAGACAATATTTTTAAAAATAACACTTTAAAGCTTTTCTGGTTATAAAATCAGAAAAATCTGGAAAGCATGTAATAGTGTAAAGTAGAAATTAACTTGCCTATAAACCTTCCATCTAGTTATAAACAGTTATATTTTATTTTTTACAATGCTGGACCTTGTATGCAGGACCTTGTGCTTGGATTGGTCCTTATGTAAAGGACCAATGCTGGACCTTTACAATGCAGGACCTTGTGCTTGGGAGGCAGCATGGCACCATTAAGCTAAATTCCCATCCCTGAAGTTATATTTTAAAGTAATTTAATATTCTCATATACACACCTCCATTTGAAAAATCTGAATATTCATCTATACTTTTAAAAATAATATTGTATACTTTTTAAAAAGAAAAAATTTAATACTTCCACATGTGCATTTAACTGCAATATTTTAGAGAAAAATTTTAGGGGCTATAACTTTTAAATAAGTTTTAAAGTATATTCTGTTTCTTAAGTCTTCATAGCAATAGAGTGACGATTAATACAGTTTGGCAAAAATTTATACACTATTCAATTTGTAAGACAGTATATGGGAAATAACAATCTATCAACAAATATGAAGTTATCTGCTGTTACCACAGCTACTTCAAAGGGCCCTCAAAACGCTACTTGTTCTTTCAATGATTTTACAGTATTTTAAAAACTGATTTTATCGGTAATTTTACATACATTTCATGATCACAATCGACATTGCAAATTTGTACCAGTACACCGACACGATTCTCATGTTCTCCCACTCTCCTGCCCTCCAAGTCCCCACCCCATATACATAAACTTTGTTTCCATTTTTTAATCATCAAATTTCTTTCCCTTCTTTACTTACCCTCCTTTGATTTTACAAGTTTTTTTTAAAAGCTACAATTATATTTACTTTGCCTATATATATATGGAAGTTGCTTAGTAAATCAGTATTTTTTTCCACTACATACCTGGAAAGAGCTATAAGGTTTACACGTCACTTCATAATTCTAAGAACTGGGCACTCAAATCATGAAAATGTAGGCTACTAGAAACAGCTGTGCTATTAAAATGACATTAAAATATATCCAGTAACATTTCAAATGTATTGAGAATGACTGTAAGAGATGAATTTCCTAAATCAGAAAATAACTTTTTTCTATCAGATTTAGGATACACACTGTAATTAACTGCTCTAGCTGAGGAAAGAGGGAAGTTATACATTTAATGATTTTTTTGCTACTATTAGTATACTTGACTCTAAGGCAACAATACATATAAAGTACTTAGCAGTGTCTGGCACATGGGAAACATTTAATAAGATGATTTATGAATACTCTCTTCTAATCTGCTACTTCTGACTACTCAAGAATCAAAAACAGAAAATCAAAACTGTTTAATAGTAAATAGGCTCAAATGAAGTCTTTTTCCATGAATTCAAAATATCAAAGTAATAATTTACTGAGGCCTTATTATATACCAGGCACTTTGCTAAATGGTTTATATACCTAATTCTCCTAGCGTACTTAATGATGCACATATTAATTTATACACATGAAACTTCAATCACATTAACTTTCTGAGGGTCACTTAAAACTAATAAAGTGACAGAGCTGTTTCCAAATACAGATGTAAATTCCAAGTCCCATTTTTTTTTTTGAGACAGGGTCTGGCTTAGTTCAGGCTGGCCCTGAGCTCAGCCTTGAACTCATAGCAATCCTCCTTTCTCTGCCTCCCAATGCTGGGATTACAGGTGTGAGCCACCATGCCCTGTGGTATGTGGTACTGATTGCTGCTGGGCATGAGTCTCCAAGCCCAGTATTGTATGTGGTTACCAGGGGATCGAACTGGGTCCTTGCGCTTGTGCTAAATAACTGAGCTAAACCCCCACCCGACTTTTTGTGCGACAGAGTCTTGCTTTTGTAGTTCAAGCTGGCCCTGAGCTCAGCCTTGAACTCACTGCAATCCTCCTGCCTCTGCCTCCCAATGCTGGGGTTATAGGCATGAGCCACCATGCCTGGCACTGTGATATGTCGTTCTGATTGCTAGTGGGTGTGAGTTTCCATTTCCAGCATTGTTGTATGTGGCTACAGGATCGAACCCAGGCCCTCAAACTTGAAAGGCAGGCACTGGAACCACTGAGCTAAATCCCTGGCCCCCCAAGTCCCATGATTTTAACCACTGTTCAAACTGCAATATATGAAATTACCTTTTTTCATAAGTTTAAGTCATGAAATTACCTTTTTTCAAAAAGTAAAAAACTGTTCTTTAGCTCTAAATATAGTTATTAAATACTCTTCTAAATATATTAGTCCTTAACGACGTATCAGAATATATTCACCCACATATGTATATATGTAGATATATCTATTTATATCTACAGATATAAATAGATATATCTATATGTATTTTCTTCTTCTTTTCTGCCTAGCATCTGTTCTTTTAGGGTAATAATCTTTTGCTTTCGGTCTAGGGACCTCCCCCTCCCTTAGTTGGGGTGTTTCTGAAGGAGTTGCCTTTGTCCCAGCTCAATAGTAAAACACTTGTCTTAACCTAACCACTCATCAAGTTCATTCTTTTGCCCACTGCAGGTCCAATGATAGACATGTGAACTAAGTAAAGGCAATCAGACACAGTAAGAAAGGCCATGCCTGAGAATATGCAGGTGCGTGTATCTCTTGATTTTCTCTTCTAAACATAAAATGGACAGGTTGAAGAATCTGGAGCAAATGCTGTTCCTCTGCTTTCAAATGAAGCCTGAAGAAAAACCTGATAAAGCTGATAGAAAAACTAACACTTTGTAATATTGCCTGAATGCAAACCTGGCTGTGACGAGGTAAAGTTCTACTTGACTCAACCACTTACATACTTCCCTTTCTCATTTTATTAGCTATCCTGTTACTTTTAACCAGTGTTCTACTTGAAACATGTACCTGTTACCTGATATAACAACAACAATATCTGTATACTTACTTCTCTCTGTAAGTCTCCTTAAGTGGGCCCAGATTACGCCTGATCTGTGTCCATTCTACCTGACAGTGTGACTTGGTCTCTCTGGTACATGAAGCAGACCGTGGATTGGCCTAATACCTGGCTCGGCTCTGGGGTATAAAATCCTACTCTGGCCCTGGTTTTGTGGACAGTTTAGGCACAGCCTTTCTGGGAAATAGGGTTTTGGATATTAAGTTTCTGTAGCTTAGATAAAATTAAAATGCATTTGCTGCAAGTACTTACAGTAAGCAAGCTAGAGGAACTCAGTGTATTCACCCAGTATTTATTCCACAAAAGCTCAAGTAATTTGCGATCCAAAGATGATTTGAAATATGAGACTTCTAAGGCATAGTATCTATGAAAAGAAAGCACAAATTCACTTAGTGAAAAATATTCTATTCAATTAAATCTGATAGAAGTTATGGCCAAATTTAACCAAATTGTACTTTATATTCATAGTCAAATCCTAGCATTCAAGAGGCTGAGGCAAGAGAATTGCTATAAATTTGAGACCAACCTGGGCTACATAGTAAGTTCAAGGATAACCTGAACTAAAGAGTGAGACCCTGTTGCAAAGAAGAAAGAAAAAAAAAGAAACCCAGACTTTCTGAATGAAATATTCATGTTACTTGGTTTATGATTCCAGCTAATGACACTTATATTTAATACCTTCCCTTGTTGGATCAGCAAAATCGGCCCTTTTTAACATTTTTTTTTTTTTTTTTACTTTTTGCAACAGGATATTACCAAATTGCCCAGGCCAGCCTTGAACTTGAGATCCTCCTGTCTCAGTCTCCCAAGTAGCTGAGATTATAGGCATGCACCATTGTACCAGGTAAAATACACATTTTAAAAAAGTAACAAATACTTAAATATCTGAGTAGGCTCTATACATGGCTGGATACAAAGAAGCACAAGAGACTTCTTCACTCTGAAGAATTCACTATTTATATGGGAAAGTGGTATGAATTTTAAAAAGTTAAATATAATGAAATATTTCGAGTAACAGTGATGTTATAATACATATATAATGATCACCTACCAATTAAGTGTTAGAAACAATACAAATGTTTAGAGGAGCTCAACTGGTCATTTCAAGCTAGAACTGTTTGAGATGACCCAGGGGAAAGGTTATGACAGAGGGTCGCTCTTAAATGAGCCTATGGGATAGTTATGTTGAATACAATGATGGCACCCACAAATTAAGCTATTGTGAGGCAGGGCAGACAGGAAGAGATAAAGGTAAAGACTTTAGGTCAATGGTGCAGAAGACAAAATGGGCACAACAGAAAGAGCCTGTTGGCGGAAGTTCAGCAGTAGTAAAAGGAAATTGAAGACATGAAGATTAAGTGATGGGGCTAGGATTTAGCTTAGTGGCACTGTGCTGACCAGGCAAGCACAACATCCTGAGTTCAATCCTGGGTACCAGGAAAAAAATAAGATTGACAGAAGGGGCTGGGGATTTAGCTCAGTGGTGCCACTGCCTGCCTTGCAAGAGCAAATTTCTACACAGAAGAATATTCAAAATTACTTGTGGAGCTAACTGCTCATCTTCTATTGGAATAGTCAATAACTAACTGATTCTGCTGAGAACTTAAAATTAAAAAGCAGCATTTTAGTATGTTGTCAAAGAAACAGGTTAAGTGCTAAGAAAAAGACTGCCTCTGAGGATGGATGTTCTAGCAATTCTATATTCAAAATATTTGGTTTTAGCAAATAAGTAGGAGACAAAAGTAGTGACTCCTTTATGATAAGCTCCCATTTTAGAGGAACAAAGCAAAGTACTTGGCAAAAGAAAGTTACTGAAGGAAGACAAAGAGCCAACCAAAAGAAAATTAGGGAAGGAGAAGTCTTCTAGGATGTAAAAACATATGAATCAATATAAACAAAATGATATGTATGTGTACTACCGAGTGAACGTATGCATTATATATTGCAAACGAGTACTATTAAATAAAATGAAAAAAGAATGGTTTGTTATTCAGAAAATAAGAGTTTATAGCAAAGGTGTTTCCATACCTAGCAATTCTCTTAAAACAGTAATGGTTTAAATTTTCAATAGTGCAAATTAAATGACTAATCCTAACCATTAAGCACAGAGGTAATTAATAGTTTTTACAGAAATAAGTTAAGAGATGAAATTAGGTATATTCCAAAACTCAATTTTTAAAAATTCTGAAATTTTCTAAGAATATCCAGAGTAACAAAGTGCTATCTGACAGGCTGACCAATAAACATTTACTAACGAGGTGACTCTTAAACAGATACTCAAGGTATCTGTTAGTGAACCACATGGAAATAAGCATGTTCCAGGCAGAGGAAACAGAAGTACAAAAACTCCAAGGCAGAGACCTGCATGGCATATCTGAGAAACTGGTTGGAGAGGTTCTATAATAAGAGATAAGTAGAGAGGTTGAAGGGCTGGACCACATAGGGTTGTGTAATTTATAGGAAGAACATTATTTTAGGGGAGATAGGGTCATTATTCTGGGTGAGATGGGGTCATTCTGAGAAAGAGAACATCATCTTACTTCCAGTCTAAAAAATCAGTGTGGATGAAAAAATATCTAAGAAAGCTGAAAGGCAGATACAGGAAGACAAGTTATTAGTAGGATGGTACAGGATCCAGATAGCACTGGCTTGAGTAAAGGGAACAGTAAGAGAAATGGTTATCTATATTTAGAATGCAAAGAAACTGCCCTTCTTTAACATTAAAAAAAATTAAGATGCAATTCACATATCCTAAAATTCACAATTTTAACAAAGTATATAGTTCAGTGATTTTATCCAGCTTAATTAACTCTGGAGATAAAATGTAGGGTCTGCTAAATGGAAATAAGATACTTTCCAGGTGACAAACATGCTAGTGTTAGGCTGGCCCTGAACACATTTTTCAACTTTTGTTTCATTATGGGACAAGTTATCTTGTAAACTGAGAAAATATTTACAGTTGTGTGGAAGTCAACTTACTAGATTAAATCAATTATTAATAAAAAACTTGGAGCATTATTATAAATTATATTATTTTTAAAAAGTATTATATCATAAAATAAATTTTGTCTACATTTTTCACTACTTTGTAAATTAAAAGAGTTGGAGAGGGTGATTTCTGAGGTTTCATATAGTAATTCTGGCACTAAATACATTTTTAAATGACTCACTGTTTGCAATGTACACCAAAGTCTTCTATTTTATTTAGTGGGATAGTCTGGTATTCAGAAGGTCCTTCATCAGGAGGTTTGTAGCCCTAAACAAAAATAAATAAAAACAGAAGATTAAAAACAAATGACTAGGCCAGGGATTTAGCTCAGTAGTTCTGGTGCCTGCCTCTCAAATGCAAGGTCATGAGTTTGATTCCTGATATCAACTCTCCTCCTCGAAACAAAAAACAAAACATAACCACAAATGATCAAAAAACATCAAGAAAAACATTTTTTTCTGTGTAGCTTTTTATTCATATAAACATGATTTTGGGGAGTGAAATATTCAACATAAAATGCTGAAAGCCAGGGGCAGTAATACATGCCTATCTCAGCTCATGGGAGCTGAGGCAGGAGATCCAGAGTTCAAGGCCAGCCTGAACTATATGATATCCTGTCTCAAAATACCAAAACCAAAACATAAAAAATGAAATATTTGCTTCTATCCTTTTCCTAGTGGCTGAAGGCTTGATTTGCTTACAGATTCATTTTTTTGTGTGTCTTTAGGTGATACCTGTGATTATATTGCAGAGTGCAGGCTCTCTCCAGGGAAGGAATTAAATCTGTGTAGTTTGTTGTTTCTCTAGTATCTGTCATGATGCTACCAGCATTCTTGGTTACTTTTTTTTTTTTTGAGACACAAGGTGTTCCTTTATAGTTCAGGCTGGTCTTGAACTCACTATGTAGTGGAGGCTGGCCTCTAGCTCATGATAATCCTCTTGCCTCAGCCTGCTGAGTGTTGGGATGATGGATATGTGCCACCACAATGGGCTGCCACGGTTTTCTTGTAAGAAAGTTATTACTTGTTAAATACTGGGCTGGGGACGTAGCTCAGTGACACTGTCACCTTCCTGTCAAGTGCAAGGTCCTGAGTTTGATCCCTGGTACCACCAAACAAATAATAAAAACACAAACACACACACATTAAGAAACAAAGACTGCTTTTTAAATAAAATTAACAAGAGAAAGAGTCTGTTAAAAAAGTATTCAGAATTCAGCAGTTTGCCATACTAATAATTCATGTCTGGAAGTTAAGGGCCACCATTTTAAGCACCTCTTATAATTACAGAAGCTAAAGGTAACTTGTATTAAGCTCATGATATCTCATATATATGTATAAATATTAAAATATTTATACAAGTTTTTCTTTTCCTAATGAATACATTTTTTTGACAGACTAAATGTTCTTTTGCTAGGGACAGTTAGTGGCAGCTTGCTATTTTATAAATATTATTAAATTGTTCTAAGACTAAGAGGCTAATATTGCATAATCTTTAAAAATAAGTAATATTTTGGTATTTAAAAAATTGTAAAGCCTTCTAATTTAAAAAATTACCTTTGGGTATGTCCTAAAAGCCCCAAGATTCACTTTCCCTGCAGATATTGTTCTTGTTGGATCAATCTACAAGGAAAATACATTTAGTATTTGTCAATATCAATCACAGTCTCCATTTAGTCAAACATTCCAAACGTACAAATGCATATGTACACATAACAGGATATACTCACAATAACCAAATAAGAAAAAATAACCAAACCAAAAAAAGAACTCAAACATCTAATAGAAGTTCAACGAAATAGGTAAGTATAGAAATTCTCCACAGTTAATTTAGAGATTAAATTTAGTTGTATCACTTAAAAATATTCTTGTTGGAGGGTCGGGGATTTAGCTCAGTGGTTCCAGTGTCTGCTTGGCAAGCACAAGGTCCTGAGTTCAATCCTTAGTAACCACATACTGACTCACACCCATCAACAATCAGTAGCACACACCACATTGCTGGGTGTGGAGGCTTATGCCTGTAATCCCAGCATTCTGGAGGCAAAGGCAAAAGGATTGTTGTGAGTTTGAGGCTCTTATGGACTACACAGTGAGCTCAGGACCAGCTTGAACTACACAAGCAAGACTCTCTCAAAAAAAAAAAAAAAAAAAAAGAATATTATTGGATAATCTGCTTACCTTTCAAAAAGTTTTCTTTTTTTCTTTGAGAAATCAGTAATTTCTACTTTGCTCCTAGAAACCAGGGTTGCATCTAAAACACTATGGGCATAATAAGAGCTGTTCTAGTAATTTCTATTTGCCCAACTTACTCAAAAGTTAATGTCTCTGTGAGACTTAAGTGCTGTGATTGCCCTTATTTTATGAGGGCAGTTTGGGTTAAATACAAGACACAGAGAAGTTAAGGAACTTGCTCAGTGTCCCAGTTTTTAGGAGGTGGAATTCAGACTTAAACCTAGACAGAACAATTAAGAGCCTTGCTCTTTACCATAGTGTTTTGATTTCTCTGTATATATGCTTTCATTAAATCTTCTTAAATAATTTAATTAAAAGTAAGTTTTAAAAGTACTTACTACTACTGCAACAAATGGTTCCTGGAACTGCTGGTTAAGCATCTGTGTGCTGACATCAATCCCAGAAAGCCAACAGCCATATCCAGGGTGGCTGTGATACCAGCCGATTGCATTTTCAAGGCGGCCAACCTAACATATGAAGAAGACAAAGAGTTTAAAGTTCCTGTTTAATCTGAGAGACATTTGTTGTTTATTTTACATTTCATTATGGCAAAATTAGTGTGTAGAATACCTCACAGTATATGCTGCTTCAAAGTTAAAAAGAAAAGGATTTTAAAAATAAATAATACATATACAAAATACATAAATTAATAGAGTACAAGAACAAAAAGTATGGAGCCTTCTTTCTACTCTTTTCCCTAAAGTACCTGGTTTTTCAGTCAAGATGCTACTTTTTTATTTTATTTTATTTTTTGAGACAGGGTCTTGCTTTGACAGGGTCTGAACAGGGTTCAGGCTGGCCCTGAGCTCCCTATGTAGCCCAGGTGAGCCTTGAGCTCACAGCAATTCTCTTGTCTATGACTCCCAAGTGCTAGGATTACAGGCATGAGCCACCATGCGGTCAGGATGTTACTCTTATAGTAAAATGCTCATATATCCTGTCAGTTATTCTTAGCATATAAATTGATTAATAAACACACACAAAATAGAATATGACATATAGCATTTTATACTTTGCATTTTTAATGAAATGATTCTGGAGTTTGAGCCACTTAAATTATTCAAGTAAATGTAGAAAGCTATCTTTTTAAAAAAACTTTGTAGTTCAGGCTGGCCCTGAGCTTACGATGTAGCCCGGGCGAGCTTCAAACTCACAGCAATCCGTCTCTGCCTCCTAAGTGCTGGGGTTATAGGCATGAGCCACCACGCTCAACATTGTTGTATGAGGTTACTGGGGAATCAAACTCATGTGCTTACAAGGCAGGCTCCAGAACCACTGAACTAAATCCTCAGCCTTTTAATTGGCTTTATACTCTGGAATATTGTTCCTAAATTTATGTTATTTTGTTATTTTGAGTTGGAAATTTTGAACTCAGGGCCTCCAATATGCTAAGCAAGTACTCCATCCAGCCCCCATTTTAAATTTGAGAAGGTATCTGGAAAACTCGCGAATCTGTGCTATTAATCTTATTAGGCTTTTTATATAGAAATTACTGAATTTAAAATATAAAATTTAATGTGAAGAGGATAGTTTTAAGTTCAGAAACTTAAAAATAACCTTGAGACTCTAACTTGCCATTACTAAACTTAAGAAACAGCATCTTTACCTGTTTGGCATTTTCTATGTATGCAGCCATGTACTCATATGCAGCCGCTTGAGCATTTACTCGGGTTTCGGTGCCCTCTACAGGCAAAGCAAAACTGTCCATAATGATCATGGTTTCACCATCCACCTTGCCAAGCATTAAACCCATCACTTCCAAGTTGCCTCCTGATCTGGCATGCATCACCATTTTCAACAGAGCCAGTGCTGAGATTTTACAGTACTTAAAGTAATGGTGACTACAAAAAACAAAAACAAAAACAAAAAACAACAACAAACCATGGTGTAATTAAATTTCTTATACAAAGTGCAATTTCAAGAGTGTTTGTGAATATACTGAATACTGAAGGGATTTGCAGGAGGGAAGGTGTGTGTAAAATGTGAGATTAAAAAGGAAGTAAAAAGAGTTCCTACAGACCCTGGAAATAATAAACATACAATATTCCTGCAAAGTAGGAAAGGAAAAAATTTCTGAAATATTCAAATATTCAAATGAGGGAATAACAATCAGTTTCTCAGGCTTTTCCTCCATTCATCTGAAATTACCATGTGTCTGACTTTAACTGATTGAATGGCTGTGCCTATTCCTTCTGAGGCCTAACTTCTGGCCTAATGGTCATGAATCTGGGCTGTGAGATGCACATAGCTAAACAGACCACTCCCCAGCTTTTGATGGTGATATAACCCTCAATGTCATACTTGTTGTCAGGATGAAATAAAATAAACTACACAAAGTGCTTAGCTTAGTGCCTGGCATGTACTAATAAGCTGTCTCTTATGGTATTCTCAAAAGAAGTGTATATTAAAGGGTTTGGCTTCCCTTTCTGTTATCAGCCACAAAATAAAAAGTAACTGTAATAACCCCTATGATCACTACTTGAGTATGTAATCACTGGAAGTGACTAAACTGAATAAATTACATTTGGTTATCACTGATGCTGCCTAGAACAGCTACAATTAACTGTAAGTACACTCAGAGGCTGGGAGGCAAACTGATAAGCCTCCAAATATTTAATAAACTACATCAATTTAAAATACATAACCTGCTACAGAAGTAAACAGACAATCAGACAACTAAAGAGGCTGTATAATGTGGTTTGTCAGTGTCTCTGGAAAGCCTTCATAAATGCCTGCCCACAGAAAGCATCCAAGTTGCATTCTAAGTCTTTGGTAAACTTCAACCACAAGCTGAAAGATAAGGGCCACCTAGTCTTGGAAGTCATGAGGCGATGTCTTGGCTCTCCCATTTAGAGAGGAAAGAAAAAGATAAACACTATTGTGCTGCCATTATACACATTTTGAATCTTTTTTATACATTACCCCATCTAATCTTCATAATACCATTAAGTAGGTTTTATAGATATATTTTACATGTACTGCAAACATATTAAATTAAAAAGGTAAGGAAAATAAAGTACTGGGTTATGAAGATTAAATGTGAAAATCCCTGGCTCACCCCCTTCTCCATATTAAGAATTTAATAAACCTGGTTAAAACTAAATACTGACAGTTAAATCTAGCCTTTAAAAAAATGGAGGCGATAGCTGGGCATCATGGCACAGCCTGTAATCCCAGCAGCTGGGAGACTACAGCAGGAAGATAACGGGCCTGAAATGCAAAGCAAGAGCTATCTAAAACCAAACAAACCAAACTGAGGCAGATGAAGAATATTCTCTTGTTGATCACAGCCTATTTTTCCGTAAGTATGGTTTTGTACTTATCCTTAAAGTCTTTTTCAGGAAAGGATATTGTTACGGTTAAACTATCCTAGACCTATCACTGCTGGGGTAGGTACAAAGAATCTTAAACTCTTTCTAACTTCTAGCTTATGTATACTAGTGTGGTAACATTTCAGAGACTGAGTAGAGTCTGAAGTGCCTGCAATTATCAGCAATAAAAAACTGTAGATTTAAAAAAGATGTCGTAACAGCTATTTTCAAGACCCTTAGCCTGTTGATTTGTTTTCTGAAAACAGCTACAATCTTATTTGTGATCAACTGAAGGGTCCAAAGCAGACTGGGGAGCACATATGAGGAATAGTATGTTGAGAAGTGACAATCCAAGTCACCGCTTGTTATCTCTCATATCCTCTGGGGGCAGTTGCGTTAGAGACCCATAGGGGAGTCAGAGCCGGCCGCAGTGGAGGGGCCGAGGGAAGATCAAAATCTCTCACAAACGTATTCTTTCCCTTTCCCTCTGGTGAAGAGACGCTCTCCACCTAATTAAATCCCCCTAATCCTAGGTTGTTAAAAACTCCCGCCACCTCTTCCCTCCCCTGCGTCTCGCCAGGGACCTCCTCACTCCTTAGTCCAGGGTTTCGCTGCCAGGATTTCCTGCTGCTGTTTTTTGTCGTATTTGTAGATTTCATCGATACTCTGGGCTTCTTGCATGTTGTTGGCCAACTCCCAGGTTTTCTGAGCCATACCGCTCCCGGACGCCGCCATCTCCGAGGAATCGGAGAAATTGTTGCTTCCACAGCCAAGACACGACTTTACTTTGCTAGGTCTCGGGATGTGGATCTTGGACCTTCCTCACAACGGGTGCAAACTACCAGACTCTTGCTGCAGCCATGACACCTGGAACCGGAAGTGGAGTTGGTTGAGACCATTGAGATGTGGCAGGGGCTCTAAAGTAAGTGCTGTAAAAAAGCAATTACTTTAATAGTTGAGGAGAGAATAATAACAGTCTTGTGCACCAAATGAGAATATACTGCCTGGGAAAAGTGTATTTGAGAGAGTATTGAATGTACTGAATTGAGAATGAGAAGGAACAAGGCTTCGGCAAGGTAATGGTATAGTCTTCCGTACCGGAAGAAGGGCTTGATAACGTTTTTGCCAGAACTGGAATTTCGCGTCTCTGTTTGTACTGCGCAGGCTCTGCTTCCGCCATGTTAGATGTGGGTGGAGCTGTAGACTAGGGAAAGAAGTGCTTTTGCGTGGATGTGGGTAACTATAAAAGTAGCTTGAGAGACTGAAAAGTAAGGATGTCTTGGGAAAACCTGAGATGTAAGTAGTTCTGGGTGTTGGTTTTGGAGAGAAAGATAAAGATTCTACCTATTTAAAGTGATTGCACACGCATAAATCCCTCAGGCTGGTGGTTATTTGGTACTAAATGGGCTTTCACTAGTGTCGCGGGGGAGGCATCGAACATGCTAAAGTCATAACTTTGGACGTACTTATAAAGTTAACATCAATATGTGTTGCGAACTATTCTGAAAATGTCTGGTATTCAGTTTTTATAATAGGTTCAAGTTTATTTAGTCTTCAGTTCACACATGTGAACTCCCTTTGGCCGCGGATAGAATTAATTCTAGCAACATGTTTCTTCTGACACATGTTTAATTGTGTCATGTATTAGTTTACGTGATTGTTCTTTTTTCCGCACCAGATTCTAAATTTCAAGACAGATGAAGTCCGTGTTTATTGTTTTAGCATTAAAACCTGGAAGTACTTAGTAGCAATTTTGCATGGAGATTGAGAGAAGCATCACAGTTCTTCATAAACTGTTGTCTATGGACTTCAGTTTCATCTCTTTTTAGTGTCTCCTGGAGCTTTTTCTACCACCAATGCCAGTACATTTGTAAGCTGGTTTAGCAATGCAATATGTGTTGAGCATAGTTGGAAATGCTCTTCTCTGACGTTTCTGCCAGGGAGCTTCTGTTGAGCTTCAAAAACGTACAGAGAGATCTCTACCATGCATCTTTTCTGGACTGTCTTCTGTAATTGTACCTTCCATGGTGTCTCTGAAGCTCTTTAGCTGCGACTGTAATCATTACCTTGCTTTGTAGTAGTGAATTTCTTTGCGTGTAAATTTTTCTTTTCACTATAATTTTTGTGTTGTATCTTTAACTTCGAGTGTATAGTGCGTCGCATAGTTAAAAACAGACAGAATTTAATAACTGTACACACAGTGTATGGCTTAGACATTTATTTCAGTTGAAGATTATTTGCCTTTAAAAATGCCCTATAGGAGTCAGGCTTGGTGGTGCATGCTGCAGTCCCAGCACTCTAGGTGGCTGAGGCAGAAGAATCGCCAAGTTGGAGCCGACGAGACAATTTAGCAAGACCTTGTCTCAAAAAAATATAATTACTTGGGGATGTGACTCAGTGTGAAGACCCTGTGTTCAAACCTCAATACAAAAGGAAAAAAACAAAACAAAACAAAAAAAACCCAACGCTAGTTTTACAGTGAAAGTTTTTAGGGTCCTTAGAATACATTAGTAACATAAGTTGCACTCTCTTAGGAAGCTAGAAATCTCTTTTCTAGTAGTAGAAAAGAGTGTGGCCACTCTGGCTTAAATTGAATAAAATGTTGACGTTGTAATGAAAGGCTAGAACTCTAAAATTGACCAGACTCCTGAGCTAGGAGTAACACCTTAGAGAAATATGCCACGACTGCCCTTTCCCTTTTTCTTTTTTGGATCAGACAATCTTGGAAAACTGGCTGGCCCTGGGGGTGGGGTTCCGACGGGCTGGAATCCACTTAGCCTTGTCTCCCAAAATGCAGCAGAGTTTAGCAGAATCCGGGAGGCGGGGCGGGGGGAATCTAGGGGAGCGTGGAGGGGCGAGATGCTGAGCGCTAGGCTGCAGTGCGGCCTCCGAGGCGGCGGGGGCGCACTCTGCCGCGGCCCCTCCAGCCGATCCGGTGGGGGCGGAGCCGCGCGCGGCGGTTGGCAAAGAGCGTGCGGAGGGCTGGGCCCGAGAGGCGGGGCCCAGGCGGGCGGCTTGTCACGGTGTTCCCGCGCCGGCGGCGGCCGCTGCCCTCCCGATAGCGGAGAGCCGAGGCACCCCGCGCTCTCCCCGCTCCGATCCTGCTTTGCTGAGTAAGAGTCGGCGGCTGCGGCTGGGGCGCAGGCCCGCGGGGTGGGGCCCGCTGCCGGCGGCGACGGCCGGGGCTCCTGAGGCTGAGGTCGCGTGGCGGCCGGGCCGGCGGGAATTACAGACGCTGGGGTGCAGGGTTTTGGGTGGGGGCTCAAGCCTGCGAGGCGGGACGTGGGCGGCCCGGGGATTTGGAGGTTGAGGTTGCGGCGTCTTGGTTGCCTCGCCGGGCGGCGGCTAAGGAGTTACAGGGCTTGGGGCGGGTTCCTTGGTGATGGGGTCGTGCAGCTGCCTGGCGGGTGGTGCCCGAGTTAGAGCGTCTGGGGCGAGCATTTCTTCCCTGCTGTGGTGCCTGGTTACGAAGCCCAGGGTTTCCTGTAGGTAGGCAATCGGTGCCCTGGTTACACGGTCTAGACTCCCGGGCCACCGCTGTCTTCGCCCTGTCTGGGGTTGTTGAGAACCAGTTGCCTGACAACGTGCGGACGCTTTCTCGTCAACCACTCCCAGCGCCCGGAGAGCCGAGCTCTCTGCGCCCACGGAGGCCTGGCCGCCGCTGTAGGCTAAGCCTCTTCGAATTTCTGTCCTCCTTGGGAGTACTTAACGCCTAACGTTTGCGTACTTGTGCGCTCAGGCACTGCTCCTGGCCCTTTGCAAGTAAAAAGCTTCACCTTATCCCTGTGAGGTCGGTGCTGGCAGGTATCCTCTCCTCCCCGCCTCTTGAGCTTGAAACTCGTAGAACTTGTAGGATTTTTATCTGGAATTTAATCTAGTAATCCTTAAATTTTAACCATAGGACTCATCTTTTGAGAGAGTCTGGTTCTCAAGATTGTAGGATTAAAAATCCAACCAGATTTGGGGAAAGACTCAATGCTAAAGTGAACCATCACCAATGCTGTAAAATGCAAATTCTTAAAAGCATCCTGAACGGCTCTATTTTACATGAAAGGACAGTTTATCATGTGGACAAGCAACAGGGAACCCCTTGAAAATCTGTAATGTAAGATGCTTTCTTATCATTCCTTTCTGAATTACTGATAGTTAAGTACATTATTTGCTGAAATCTCCACAGGAGGGACTTTTCTGATTTCCTGGATGAACGCAGGGAGCTGGTGGGGTTGTATAAGGCATTTTGAAACAGGGTGCTTTCAAGATAGTTTTTTCCGAAAACAAAGTTTTTATATGTATATTTAACTATTACAAACAAACAAACAAATTCAGATTATCTTTTTAATGTCATCCTGATATACGAGTGTTTGGGTGAGTTTGCAACCCAAAAGCTGTTTAATGTATGCTGCTGCCCTTAGTCACCACTAATGATTATTAGATGCTAGAAGACTTCAAAATAGTTTTGGTAGAGTTTTTCACTCTTTATATCCTCCTTTGCCTTCCAATCTCCATCTTTTCCCTCAGTAACAAATGTAGTGCTGTATGTGTTTCTTGGGGAGTATTTTTATATGTCAAACTTTGAGTCTACTCATGGGAGTTAGGTTGCTCATCTGCATTTCATCTGCCAGGAGAAAGAAGTTTCCGAACCATTAATTTGGTGGGAGGACCTCCAGATGGACAAGTGAGAAACATTTTTCTGGTCACCCTTTGATTCTTCTAGAGCTCTTTCACAGGCTGCTCTGTCACCTCAGCCTAGATGTTACCACTGCCTAAAAAAAAAAAAAAAAAAAAATCTGTCTTTCATTTTATTTTATCCTAGTATTTTTCCCTCAGGCAGCCTCTTCACAGTTTAATGGTTAATTTTAAATACTGCTAACTGTTCAGCCTAGGTTTTATTCTGAGTTCCAGATGTATTCACATGGTTTTCTTAAGATTACCACTGTGTACCCCTAAACCCCTAAACCCTTGTCTGGTTATACTGTGAGTCACTGTGGGATGGGACCTTAAATTCATCTAAGGGAAGGGTCATCTGATGGAAAGGATCATAT
Organism: Petromus typicus; assembly: GCA_004026965.1. Classification (NCBI taxonomy): domain Eukaryota; kingdom Metazoa; phylum Chordata; class Mammalia; order Rodentia; family Petromuridae; genus Petromus; species Petromus typicus. Next base: position 4,066 of record PVIR01018917.1, on the reverse strand, counting down.
TTTATTAAATTTGTTAATTCCTGAATTTAAATTCATGAATTGAATTTCATTAAATTCATCTAATGGAAAGGATCATATTTTATTCATCTTATCCCCCTAGCACATGATGCCTTGCACGTCTTATCCCCTTGCAAGATGCCTTTCATATCAATCAATTAAATCAATACATGATGGACGTGGGCTTCAAAATTTAAGTCAGTAAACCTGGAAACTGATTACGTACTATGTAAATAGCTGTTAATAATACTTGGGAAAAATACCTGTAAATAATATTCTGAAAAAAGTTGTGAGTGCTTTTACAGTGTTGAGTCTCAGAAAGGTAACTTCATTTGTGTTTCTTTCTTTCATGTAGCACAACGTCTTGCTTTAGGAAGGAAATGTTTTCCATTTCTCTTGCTTCTATAACAGAAAGAAAATTGACTATTCTTGGAGAGGGAAAAGATGATGAACAACATTTCCCTCCTCTTTATGATTTATGAAATTGAAGGAAGCAGTTGATCATACTGTTTGTGGGGTCATTTGTGTTTTAGATTTACTTAGATTTAGCAGAATGGTTAAGTTATGCTTTTCTTATATTTTTATTTATATAATAAGCATTAGTGGTCTAAACATGATTTAGAGGAGTTGTGTTTGGAATCTTGCTGTTTTGGTTCTTTTTTTTAGTGCTAGGGTCTGAGTCAAGCGCCTCAAGCATGCTCCACATGTGCTCCACACTGAGCCAGCAACACCACCAGCTGGAGGAGGCTATGTTGGCAAAAAGAGAATACAGTGACCATGGGAATATAGCAGTAATTAATAAAATAATTTAGTGATTTCTAAGTGTCAGATTCTGTGCCATACTTCTTAATGAATTTTATTTTTTTCTTTATAACAATTCTGTAAGAGGTATTATTTTCATTTTATAGAATTTGTAAAATTTATTAAGATGTCCAGTTGTACAGCAGAAAAGGGTAGTGCATGCCTGTAATCCTAGCACTTGGGAGACAGAGGCAGGAGGATCACCATGAGTTTGAGGCCAGACATAGGAACCAGCCTACAAGCTGAGCTCAGATTTGACCAAAGGGTGATGAAGGTAAAAAATAAAAAGATACAGAAACAAGTCAAAACTAGGGGGGGTCAGGGTTTCATGTCTCCCTGCAACACAGATCCCCGAGTGACTGGCATACCTTGGCTTTCTTCACTCAGACATGAGCGCACGTGCAATTAGAGTTCCACAGGGTTCACCTGTCTCCCACCCTCCATTGTACTTCACCTCAAGTGAAGCAACTTCACCTCAAGTGTTTTTACTTTTCCTTGCTGTGTGTTAGCACACTTACATACCCTCTCTCTGCTCACCAAGGAGGCCAGTTAGGCTTCATTCTTCCCATCTGATCTTTATAGCCACCCTGGGCTACATAGTGAGATCTATCTCAAAAAACAAACCAAAGAAGAATATCCAGTCATATAATCAGTACCACATCCTGATAACAAATCTTTGCTTTCCTTTTTTCTTTTTTTTGAGACAGGGTCTCACTTTGTAGTTCAGGCTGTCCCTGAACTCACTATGTAGCCCAGGCTAGCCTCAAACTCAACAGCAGTCCTCCTGCTTCTGCCTCCCAAGTGCTGGGATTACAGATGTGAGCCACGCGGCCCAGCACTGTGATATGTGGTGCCAGGGATCGAACTCCGGACCTTGTGCTTGCCAGGCAGATGCCAGAACAAATGAGCTAAGTTCTGTGTAAAATCCCATAGCAAAATATATGCATTATCTCATCATTTGTATTACTATCATGTATATTTAGGAAAATTGGAAATTGAAGAAGTGGTTTTTTTTTTAAATCTGAACTTATTTGCTGTTGAACTATTTTGAATATTTACTAGGAAAGGTCTTTTATGACAATTAGCAAATTTAACAGTGACTGAAATACATTAACTTTTGTTGGTTTGGGATATTATTTGATAAAAGTATACTTTAAAATCAATGTTGTTTTGGTGAATAATGACATGAAGTTTACATTATGTTTTGTTTTACTGATAACAGTTTCAACAGTTTTCTTTCCGATGTGCTCCACCATTGAGCTGTATATCCCCAGCCTTTAAAAAAATTTTTTTTGAGACCATCTCTTTAAGGTGCATAAGGTGGTCTAGAACTTGTGATTTCTGCCTTAGCTCCAAGTAGCTGGTACTATAGACTTGTGCACTACACCCAGCTCAACATACTGCTTTTGGTAAAGCATGCTTTAATACATTTTTACAAATTCTTATCATTTCCTAAATGTTAAAATCACTTGGTGCTTTTTTTTCTTTAAATAGTCTGTATTTGAAATTATTTACCAGTTCTTTTTTAAAATCTCTTCCTTCTTCTCCTCCACTAAGTACATTAATTGGGTTTTCAAATATCCTTTTAATTATTCCTTCTAAGTATTTTTTTCCCAACTTCAATTATTTGTCACCTCCACAAGTCAACAGGGCCCAGTATTTAGTTCTGGGTCATTGCTTATGTTCATTTACTACAGCCTTAACTAATATGCTTAAAATATTAACTTAAGTAAACATCTCTATTGTCGTTCATTTCCTTAAATGGGAGTCTTGAAGTTTCTAAACATCTGCTGTAAATTTCCATTAACACATCTCACCAGGTTCTACTTATTGTTTATAAACCAAACCTATCCAAATTAGCCAACTTGTTTTGACTTATTTTCAGGATTCCATGCACAGTTTATTTCTGTGCCGTAACTCATTGGTTACTGTTGGTATTCTTGTCACATAGTCAGTTAGCTACAAAATTTGATGAGGTTTTGGAAAGCATAATTTTAGAAAAATTCTAGTTTCAGTGAGCAGTCTTTAAAAAAAAATGGTGTTGGCTGGGATGGTGATACATTGTAATCCTAGTACCTGGGAGATTGAGGCAAGGAGGATCCCTGAGATTTTGAGGCTAGCCTGAACAAATGTGAGACACTGTCTCAAAAAATAAATATCCCCCTGCCCCCCCCCCCAACCTCCTTAATGGTGCTAGTGCCAAATCTGTTGGTGCATGCCTGCAATCCCAGCTACGGGGGTGGGGGGTGGTTTGTTTTGTTTTTTATATTTTTGGTGGTGGTACTGGGAATCAAGCCTAGGACTTTTACTCTGACCTACATCCCCAAACCTTTTTTTAACGTTTATTTTGAGACGAGTTTTCACTAAGCTGCTATACTGCCCAAGCTTGACTCAAAATTATTATCCTTCTACTTTAGTATTGGTGATTACCGGGATTGTAGGTTTGTGCCATATCTGCTTTCTTGCTACTCTGGAGGTTGAGGCAGGAAGATCAAGAATTTGAGATAGACCTGAACAATATATTGAGATTCTATCTCAAAATGAAAAGGGATTGGGATATAGCTCAATACTATATGACAACTTTGGGTTCTGTCCGCAGTACCACTAAAAAAAAAAGTGCTTCAATAATGTTATATTCATATACTGAAAAAAAAAAAAATGAACCTGACTCTTACTTTCCATCTACTCACTAAAATTGACCTTAACTGGATCATAAGCTTAAATTAAGGGAAGAAAGTTAAAAAGTTCTAAAAGAAAACAGAAGAACACAATGCATTAGGCAAAGATTTCTTTGAGTTAAAAAGCTCAAACAATAAACTGATTAAATTTTAAAAATTCATAAATTGGCCTTGATAAAAGTGAAGTACTTTTACTGTTAAGACAATATCATTAAGATAACTTATGAACCACAGCCTGGGAGAAAATATGTTAAACATATTTGTTAGTGGATTTGTATAAAGTAAATATCAAGTAATCTTGTAACCCAAGTTGGGTGTGGTGACACACACCCTTAATCCTGGTACTAGGAGGGTGAGGCTAGAGGATTGCCTAACCTGGGCTGCATAGTGAGTTCAGGCCAGCCTGAGCTGCATAGCAAGACCCTATCTGAAAGCAAAAAGTAAAAAACAGGGGCCGGGGAGTTAGCTCAGTGGTTCTGGCGCCTGTCTTGCAAGCACAAGGGCCCGGGTTCTATTCCCCAGTAACCACATAGCAATACTGGGTGTGGAGACCCACACCCAGCAGCAACCAGTACCACATACCACAGTGC
>PVIR01018916.1:0-32699 GCA_004026965.1 Petromus typicus | reverse complement strand
GTGGTACTGGTTGCTGCTGGGCATGAGTCTCCACACCCAGTATTGTTATGTGGTTACCGGGGAATCGAACCCGGGTCCTTGCGCTTGCAAGACAGGCGCCGGAACCACTGAGCTAACTCCCTGGCCCTGAAAAATTTAATTTTGAGACAAGATCTCACTGAGTTGCCAAGCCTGGGTTCAATCTTTGATCCTCCTCTTTCAGCCCCCCAAAGTCCTGGGATTACAGTGTACACCACCACACCCGGCTCAGCAGAATTTTTTTTTTTTTCTTGAGACAAGGTCTCGCTTTTGTGGTTCAGGCTGGCCCTGAGCTCAGCCTCCAGCTCACAGCAATCCTCCTGCCTCTGCCTCCCGAGTGCCGGGATGACAGGCGTGAGCCACCACGCCCAGCACTGTGGTATGTGGTACTGGTTGCTGCTGGGGTGAGTCTCCACACCCAGTATTGTTGTGTGGTTTTCGGGGATCGAACCCGGGTCCTTGCACTTGCAAGACAGGTGCCGGAACCACTGAGCTAACTCCCCTGCCCAGAATATTTTTAAATTATTACTTTGTCCTCTGTGGTAATTTTCTTAGTCCAATACAACTTTGTTCCTACTCATTTTATTTGTTCTGTAATTGTTAAATATATTATATATATTAATTATGTATATATAATATTAATATATATTATATATTATATTAATATATATATAATATTTGTTAAATATATATGTATATATTATGGTTCTATATGTCACCGGCTCAACTCTCTCCCTCTCTCTATAATATATATATGTGTGTGTGTGTGTGTGTGTATAATCTATATATACATATAAACTATATATATACACTCATATCTAAAATTTTGTGCAATTTGTTTGCAGCAGTGTTATCAAACCCAAGAATTCACATGCACTAGGCAAATACTCTGCAACTGAGCTACATCCCCAGGCCTACAACTGCTTGTAAAAACAATTCAGAAAAGAGAAAGCTGTGCTTTTATAATGGCTTTATAATGTAATTATCTTGACTGCTACTGTTGAATTTTTCTGTAGATTTGAGTTACCACCTGAGATCAGTTGCCTTCAGCCTGAAGAACTTCCTGTAATATTTCTAATAAGGTTTATGTGTTAGCAAAAACTTCTATTTATATTTATTTAGGAAATTCTCTTTGCTTTCATTTTTGAAAAGTAAGTCTGTTTTTTTATAAGATTCTTCATTGATATTGCTTAGCACTTCCGAGTTCCCTTATAAGTCATTTTTCTTTTGCTGCTTTTAAGATTTTTTTTTTTCGACACAGGGTCTCGCTTTTGTAGTTCAGGCTGGCCGTGAGCACAGCCTCGAACTCATCACAGCAATCCTCCTGCCTCTGCCTCCGAGTGCTGGGATGACAGGCGTGAGCCACCACGCCTGGCACTGTGGTGTGTGGTACTGGTTGCTGCTGGGTTTGAATCTCCACGCCCAGTATGGTATGTGGTTACCAGTCCAAACTCGGGTCCTCGTGCTTGCAAAACAGGCGCCCAAACCACTGAGTGAAATCCCCGCCCTTTTAAGATTTTTTTTGAGCTCAGAGTGGTCTACAGTTCCAACCCTCAGGAGGCTGAGGCAGGAGGATCAAAGTGAGTTCAAGGCCATCCTATGCTATATAGTGAGCTCAAGGCCATCCTGTGCTACACGGTGAGCTCAAGGCCAGACTGAACTACATAGCAAGAATAAATCTCAAAGAATCAAAAAAAATTTTTGATGTTCAGCAATTTTAATTATGTGTGCCTTTTGTTGTTCTATTTGTGATTATCATACCTGAGGTTCATTGAATTTCCAGACTGGGTATAAAAATTAATTTTCAATCAAATAATTTTATCCAGTTCATTTAAACAACTTGCTTCAACTGAGTTACTTTTCTTAATTTATTTTAGAACTAATGCTCAATGTGTGAGACCCAACTTGACATAAAAGCAGCCATTTTGTTGAAAACCTCCACTTTCATGGCCGGGGATTTAGCTCGGTGGTTCCGTCTTCTGCCTTATAAGCGCAAGGGCCCAGGTTCCATCATCCTTGGTAACCACATACAACAATGCCGGTCGTGGAGACTATGCCCACCAGCAACCAGTACGACATACCACAGTGCCGGGCGTGGTGGCTCACACCTGTAATTCTAGCACTCGGGAGGCAGAGGCAGGAGGATTGTGCTGTGAGTTCAAGGCTGAGCTCAGGGCCAGCCTGAACTACAAAGTGAGACCCTGTCTCAAAACAAAACAAAACCCTCCATTTTTCTATCCTGTAACCTCTTTGTGAACCCGATACTTGTCTCCTTGAGAACTGTCCACCCAACCAATGTACACAGCCACAGATTGTATGTTTTTACAACATACAAATCTGTAGTAACCCGTGATCTAATCGTTGCTATTGGCTTCTGTAATGACTCACTTCTGCACTTTAACTGTAGAATGACCTAATTGCTCCTGCATAGAAACCTCCATGTAACAGGTGTTGGGGGGGGTAGGTTTTCCCTTTAAATCCTGTGCCCCAGCGTACCTCGTCGCCTTCCTCACTATGGAGGGCTGGCCTTCAGATGAGTAATAAAGCTCTCAGTTGGACTTTAAAATCATGTCGTGTCCTGGGAGACTGTCTTAGTGGAACTTGGTCTGAACAAATGTAAGAAAATGTATACAGAAGAATATAAAGTAAAAATAAAACTTCTGAGCTGGGCATAGTGGACCAGGCCTGTAATCCCAGCACTCAGGCTAAGGCAGGAGGCTCACAAGTTTAAGCTCAGTTTAGACAAGTTAGAAGCTTAGTAAGACTGTGTCTCAAAATAAAAAGTTAACAAAAAGGGCTGGGATGCAGCTCAATGGGAAGACCTTCGGTTACATTCCCAATACCACAAGCAAGGAAAAACTAACCTTGTGAGAGGCGGGCGGTGCAGCTCAGAAGCAGAGTACTCATCTAGCAAGCCTGAAGTGCTGAGTTTCATCCCTAATACTGATCGATAGATGACAGATAGATGGATAGATGCCCGACCGATGCTAGATAGATAGACAGACAGTCAGGTAGATAGGAATTGTGCCCAGCTCTTAGCATCCCCTAAATTCCTACTATAGTAGCTATGCATTAACGGTTTGATATGTGACTTTCCAAGTTCTTCCCAGGGCATATTTACGTCTATGGAAATATTGTTGATTTATTCAGCATTTTGAATAAACAGAAAACAGCTTCATCTGCAACCCTTCTCCTCCAACAGCGTCACCCTCCCCCAACGGAGACCTGACCCCAGAGGGAGGTGACAGCGGGGCTGCAGGGAAAGGGCCAAGTGTCTGTTGTTGTTATTTTAAATGTTGCTCTTCTGATTTTTCTTTTGTAGCTCTCTCCTGGCTCATGTAAGCTTGCCCTGATGTGTGGCAGATAATATACGTGTGAATTCTTCAACACACACATCTCCACGCTGCATCGTCCTCCTGCTTGAGAAATGGACACTCAAACGATTTCTTGCCACCTCTTTCCGTTCCCTTTCCTGGCAGTATTCGCTCTGACCTCTTACTACGGGCTCCCCTCATCTCCGCAGGGCAGCATGGCCCAGCGTAAGTCCAGCTGTGTTCCGAGTTACCTCTTTGTTCTTTGGGAAACTCAAACATCTTCACTATGTCTAACACAGACATAGAGGCTACACCACTTTTGACTTCTTTCCACACCCTGTCTCTGTCAACAGGACTGTGTTACAGGATACTCAAAATAGTTGTTAACCCATTCTTTTGTGTGTGTGTGTGTCCATGAAGGTGCTTCTGAAAGAGATTAGCATTTGAATCAGTAAATAGATGGAGGAGATGTGCCTTCACTAATATGGAGAGCCACCATTCAATCTGTTGAGAGTCTGGATAAAACTAACAGTTGAGCCATGAAAGGTGGCTCACACCTGTAGTCCCAGTTACCCAGGGGGCTGGGACAAGGGAGGGAAAATTCACCCTTTCTTCGTCAGCGGAGATATTCATCCTCTCTACCCTTAAATATCAGAGCCCCTAGTCCTTGGACTCCAGAACCTACATGAACAGTCCCACTCCCTACACATAAATGCTCTCTGCTTGTAAGATCTTCAGCCTTGAGTTCAGAATTACACCGTTGACTCTTGTGGTTCTCAGGCCTTTGGCTTGAGTTAAACCATTGTGTTTATCCCTAGCCCTGGTTCTGAAGTCTCCAGACTCAGACCGAATCACACCATTGACTTCCCTAGTTATCCAGTTTACAGAGAATTGATCACGGGTCCTCTAGCCTCCATGATTTCATGAGCCAACTCCCATAACACATCTGTCTAGCTAGCTAGCTATTGAGCTACCCTATCGGTTATGTTTCACTGAAGAACTTCAACTAATAAAATCATCAAGAGTGAATCAAAATATAAACTTTGGACTTTGAATGATAACAATGTGTTCTTGTAGACTCATCTTAAAAAACAAAAAAACAGTGGTGCAGGACGTCAACAGAGGAAGAAGTTGTATATGCATTGGATGGGTATATATGGAAACTCTACTTGCCAAAAAATTTTCCTGTAAAGCTAGGACTACACTAAAAATTAATTGGGTTTTTAAAATATCTTAAAATAGCAATTTATCAGCTGAACAAAGATCCTGAAGAAGTATCTTGAAGATCTCGTGAACCTAAGAGTTTAAAGCCAGCCTGGTCCACATAGCAAAGTCTCATCTTTCAAATAAAAAATGACAATTTATCCAATTATTTTATGGTTTTTATAATCTTCTAATGTGTGAATTACAAATTATTATTTAACCAGAAATCTATGCAGTCTTTATCTTTCATTGCAGATAATTCCGCAATGATAATTAGTGCATATCCTTCTTGATATATTTCTACAAAATAGATTTACCAAGGTGTAGTGGCTAAGACAAAGGGTCTACATCTTTTAAATGTTTATAGACATTAATGAAATGTCCTCAAACTATTAACCAACTACGTAATCCCATGCACAGTGTTAAAAGAGTAGTCGTTTCTCCACGTTTTTACCAGTAATGAAAAATTTTACTATTTTACATTTTTACCAATCTGATGAGTCAAAGTAAATATTTTGGCTAGAATTTCCCTGGTTATTAATGTGGCAGAATATCCTTCATATATTTATTAACCACCTGTATCTTCTCATATCCTTTGTTCATTTCTCTAATGTGTCATTAGTTCATAAGAATTACTTTTATTAAGTAAATAAGGTTTTGATATCATATGTAGTATGAATTGTTATATCCAATTGGTTTTTAATTTTTACTTATAGCATTTTTTTTTTTTTTGAGACAGGGTCTCGCTTTGTGGTTCAGGCTGGCCCTGAGCTCAGCCTCCAACTCCCATCACAGCAATCCTCCTGCCTCTGCCTCCCGAGTGCTGGGATGACAGGCGTGAGCCACCACGCCCGGCACTGTGGTATGTGGTACTGGCTGCTGCTGGAGTGAGTCTCCACGCCCAGTATAGTATGTGGTTACCGGGGATCGAACCTGGGCCCCTTGTGCTTCCAAGACAGGCGCTGGAACCACTGAGCTAAATCCCCGGCCCCAATTTATAGCATTTTTTGTACAGGATTAATTTATTATTTTATACACATTAATTTATATGTTTTTGCCTTAAAACTTCTTGGCTTTGTGTTATGTTTAGAAAAGCCTCATTAGTTTTTCTTATACTACTTTTGTGGTTCTAATAATTATATCATATAATGAGGGGAAAGAAAAATCGTGATAGTAAAAAAAAGGGAAAACTTTATAACCATATACAATCTTATGTATATAGGGGTGGGGTTGTAGAGTGAGTAGGGGAATAGGAAAAAATGAGAATCAAGTCATGTCATATACTGGCACAAATTGTCAATATTGAATGTGATCATGATGTGCATATAAAATTTACCTATTTCACAATTTTAAAAATTATATCATACATTTAAATTTATTTTACAATAAGGAGTGAGGTAGTAAAGCTTGTCTAAATTTTCAAATGACTAGCCAGCTTTCCAGACAACTTTATTGGGTGATGTTATATTTTCTTTACTGGTTTCAAAATGCGAATTTTACCAAAATCTAAATCATCATATATACTTAGTATATTCATTGATTTAATATTTATTCTGTTCCCGTTCTTTTATTACTTATTTTTATTTACTATATCATAAAATCATACTTTTAAAACTATCATCAGCTTACAATATGTTTAAATATATAGTAGAGCTTGACTTCCTTTTATTAAGCTTATTTTTATGAACCTTCTAGATATTTTTACACATTTTAACTTAGGTGAATCTTTAAAATAATTTTTCTTAGCTATCCAAAAAGTACTGTGGAAAAAAACAAGTACTGTGGAGCCAGGGATGTATCTCAGTGGTGTCACGCCTGCCTGGCAAGTGGAAGGTTAAATTTGATTCCCAGTACTGGGACAAAAAAAAAAAAAAACTGTGGTGCTTTAAAGTAAGAATTGCAGGGGCCAGGGATTTACCTTACTGGTGTCCTACCTGCCTCACAAGCTCAAGGTCCTGAGTATGATCCTAGGCACCAAACAAACAAACAAAAAAAAAGGAATAAAATAATTGCAGTAGATGTATAAATCAATTGAGAGATAATCAATATCTGCAAAATTAAATCATTTAGAGAGCCTCTGGATTAACTTTAATTTATTTTAATAATAATAAATGTTACACTCTTTCTTATCCTCTTTAGATTTTGTTTTAATGGTGTATTAATCAAGTACTTGTTACCTGAGATAATCAACTTAAAATGAGGAAGTTTCAATCCATGGTTAATTGGTACTGCTTTGAGCCTGTGCTGAGGCAGTACATTATGCCAGGAGCACATGATGGAGGAAGCTGCTTGCCTCCTGGAGGCTAAGAAATGAAAGAGGAAGGGTATACTCCCAATAACTACAAGGACCTAGGTCCACTAAGCTTCTTTTTTTAAAAACTGCTTTTATTGGTACTTTTTATACATACCTTATGATCACAGTTGACACTGAGAATCTGTACCCGTACATGACATGACTTAATTCTCATTTTTCCCCACTAGACTTCTTAAAGACTTTTTATTACATCTGAATAGCACCATAATAAGAGCCTAAGACTTTAATCCATGAGCCATTAGGGGAATTTGCAGATCCAAATATGCCAAATAAGTGTCTAAATTCTGTGACAGATGTTTAATCATGTTGTTTACATTAAAAAGACTAGCCCTTTTGGCTAGAACCGGCATCTTGTAGTAATTTGCCAAAATGGCAAACACAAAGAGAGGGAGAAGGGGGACCCGGTATATGCTCTCTGGGCCTTTTAGAAAATATGGGGTTATTCCCTTGGCCACATACATGTGAATCTACAAAAGGGTGATATTGTAGACATGAAAGGAATGGGGACTGTTCAAAAAGGAACGACATACGTGTTACCATGGCAAAATCAGCAGTCTACAGTGTTACCCAGCATGTAGTTGGCACTGTTGTAAACGTGCAAGTCAAAGGCAAGACACTTGCCAAGAGGATTAATGTGCACTGGAGCATATTAAACACTCTAAAGAGTCGAGATAGTGTCCTTAAGCATGTCAAGGAAAATGAACAGAAAAGGAAGGAAGCCAAAGAGAGAGGACCCTGGGCTCCCCTGAAGGCCAGCCCGCCCCACTAGGAGACGCACCCTCTGTGAGGACCACTGGGAAGGAGCCCAAGTTGTTGGAATCTGTTCCCTATAAATTCATGGCAGAAGCTGTGGATGCAGTTGTGCCATGCAGAGCCTGGTTAGGAGCTGAGTGTCCTAGGCCCTACTTACAATAAAAAATCATCTTGTGCTGTAAGGGCGCTTTTCTTAATTGAGCAGGTATGCGGTGACTTTACCTCAGAGAAACGAATATTGGAAGCAGATTACCGTCGTACCTAGCTTCAAGTCTTTACTGTTCAGTGCTTTTCTTGGTGTACACCCAAATGACCACATAGTTATGAAATATTTATATCGGTGTGGAAATCCTCTAAATCACCATGGGCAAAAGATGTATCAAAATAAATGGAAGTCAGTACACAGAGTTTCATTTAAATAAATTGTTTAAAGCACAAAAAAAAAAATAAACAAAAAGACTAATAATTTAAAACTTTTAAATGAAAAAAAATGCAGAAGATCCACAAAACATTCTTTCCACTTGAAGGTTTTATGTTGCATGGTTATCATCAACCAGCCTGCTATTGTTAAATTTAAGTGGCCAATCGGTGCAAACAGTTCGAAGACTGTCCCAAAACAAATAAAGACTGGGCTGGAAGATCTTAGGGAGAGTATGCGTGCAGCTAGTTCCACTTTCTGGGAAGTCATGGTGACCTTCCCACCCCAGCAGGTTTTTTCTTGTCTGGTTTTGTTATAACCACAACAAAATGTCTCATCTCAGGAATACCAAAATGACCAAGGCGGACAGCCAGAGAAGCTCTCAACACACACAAGAACCATACCAACAATGGTTACAAGAATGTAGAGCCAGTCTAGGTGCAGTGACGCACACCTGTGTTCCAGGGAGTCGGAAGCAGGAAGATCCCCTCAGCCCAGTTCACAGGAAGTCTGAGCAACAGAGTAAGACGCTGTTTTAAAAAAGAAAAACAGGGGCCGGGGATTTAGCTCAGTGGTTCCAGTGCCTGCCTTACAAGCGCAAGGGCCCAGGTTTGATCTCCGATAACCACGTACAACAATGTCGGGCGTGGTGGCTCACGCCTATAATCCCAGCACTCTGGAGGCAGAGACAGGAGGATTGCTGAGTTCAAGGCTGAGTTCAGGACCAGCCTGCACTACAAAGTGAGACTTTGTCTCAAAAATGTTTAAAAATACACAAAAGTAAAAAAAGAAAAACAGGGTATGGGGATTTAGCTCAGTGGTTCCGGTGCTTGCCTTGCAAGCACAAGGTCCTGAGTTCGATCCCCCATAACCACATATGGCCTTGCCGAAGAGTGGTGACTCACACCCAGCAGCAATCAGTACCACATATCACAGTGCCAAGTGTGGTGGCTCACGCCTGTAACCCCAGCACTTGGCAGGCAGAGGCAGGAGGATTGCTGTGAATTTGAGGCTCACCTAGACTACATAGTGAGCTCAGGGCCAGCCTGAACTACAAAGCAAGACCCTGTATCAAAAAAAAGTTAATATGAAAGGTTTGAGATGTAATTCACTGATAGAACATTTGTGTAGCATGAGTAAAGCCCTGTGCTCTCCCTCCAGTGCTGCTAATTAACTCTGAGACAAACACACAACAAAGGAGGTGGTAAACACTGTTCTTTTAACAGAAGGAAAATAATCCCACACAGACCTTCACAAGGACAGCAGGAATGAAGAGCAGAGGAAGAAGGGAAAAGGTAAAGAAAACAATGTCTATAAATCAAGAATGTATGTTGACATTTCTAAGGTAGCCACTAAAATTTTAAAATTTTACTTGGTGGTATTGGAGAATGGATTCAGGACCTCGTGCATGTGTTTTATCACTGAGCTATATTGCCAACCGCAAAAGAATTTTTAAAGGGTAAAACTTTGAAATTAATGAGAGCAGCAAATGAATTGTGTGTGGAGGAGTGCTAGGGATTGAATCCAGGCTCTCGTCACGCTAAACAGATGTTGTACCACGCAGCCTCTTCCTGAGCCCTGAGCAGTTCTTTAATGTGACCAATCCAAGAGAGAAAGGAAGATAAAGAGGAGCACAGAACAAGTGGCATAAGGAAAAAGTACATTTAAAACATTGGTTAGTATGTGCTAACTCATAGTAACTGTAAATCAGCCAAATGCCTCAATTGAGAACAAGTTACTAGACTAGACTGACTCACACAATGCACATGCTCACATACAAATTACATACTTTAATAAGAGATGCACACACTAAGAAATTATACAAAAACACTTAACATTTTAAAATATGGGGAGTGCTGAGGTTGTAGCCCAGCAGCTCACTGCCTGCCTGACCAACTCAAGGTCCTGAGTTTGATCCCCAGTACTGAAAGTAAATATATACGTACATATATACATATACACAGGGCCGGGGAGTTAGCTCAGTGGTTCCGGCGCCTGTCTTGCAAGCGCAAGGACCTGGGTTAGATTCCCCGGTAACCACATAACAATACTGGGTGTGGAGACTCACCCCAGCAGCAACCAGTACCACATACCACAGTGCCGGGCGTGGTGGCTCACGCCTGTCTTCCCAGCGCTCGGGAGGCAGAGGCAGGAGGATTGCTGTGATGGGAGTTGGAGGCTGAGCTCAGGGCCAGCCTGAACCACAAAGCGAGACCCTGTCTCAAAAAAAAAAAAATACATACACACATACATACATACAATATGGGGAAAGATTTAAACATCAACCCAAGATAATAGGAAATAGACTTCGTGGAGATGGGGCATCTGAGGATGGAAGGAGGTGGGAGGCAGAGGTGAGGAAGGGGAATTTAAAAGGATCTAGAAATGACATGTGCATATATATCCACACCAATTCCCGATGATGAATGTATTTTTTTATGTATCACAAAAATATCTAAGTGAAAAATGGGCGGAAACCTACCCAGAAGAGCTGATATAGCTATGTTAATGTCAGGTAGAAAGAGCTTGAAATTAAAAAGCATTATTAAAGATATTCTTTACCTCATTCATCAGAAATATATGACACTACTTAATACTTGTGCAAACAATAATACAGATTTGAAAAGTATAAATAAAAATTGACAGAACTATATGAAGAAATATACAAACCAATCGTGTTAACTAGTTTTAATTTATTTTGCTTAACAATTGATTAAACAAGTAGACAAAAAGAATTAAAGCTGGGTGTGGTAGCACACGCCTGTAATCTCAGCACTTGAGAGGCTGAGGCAGGAGGATTGCCACGAGTTAGAGGCCAGCCTGGGCTGTGTAGTGAATTCAAAGCAGGCCTGAACTACATAGCAAGACTATCTTAAAAAGAACCCAAAAGAATTTTAGAAGCACTTAAAGTATCTGAAAAATATAATTAACAAATAATTAACAAATGAACTATTAATCTATATAATAAATATTTGTACATATATAGATATATTTCATCAAATAATTACAGAATGTATATTATTTACTAGCACTCATGAAACATTTTTAAATCTCACAAATAAATCTTAACAATTTTCAAAGGATTGAAATCATACAGATTATATTTTACAAAACATGTTATCAGGTGTCAGTAAAATTGTTATAAATCAACAAATCACAAAAATATCACCATGAGATCACCATGAATTTTGAATTAGAAATATACAGTGCTTCTAAACAACTCAATGAAGAAATCATAATACCAATTAGAGAATATTTCACACTAATATCAAAATCACCATTAATATCATCATTAATCACCATTAATCGCTGATGATTAATATCATCAATCATGTTGATTGATACCAGCACCTCCACCCAAAGAAGGGTGCAATAACTGCAGGAAATTTGTTGGGGATGTACATCAGTGGCACTGTGTGTGCCTTGCAAGCACGAGATCCTGAGTTCAGTCCCTGGTATGAAAAATAATAATAATAATTAAAGAAGATTTTACTTTAAATGTATGAGATGTGAAAAAAATACAGTGGCTATGTTAAAAATTTAAAGGTCTTACACTAAAAGACATATTGCCATTAATTACCTCAAAGTATTGCATTGTTGTGATTGCTTCATGTATTGATTTCACTGAATTTCTGGTTTTGGTCTTTAGAGAACTCTTGGGCCAGAGATTACTGATTTCCGTAGTGGTTCTACTACTTTATGTTCCTATCAACAATGTAGCAAATTTTTGGTTTGATATAATCCCATGTATTGATTGTTGGTGTCATTTCTTGTGTAAGTCAGGTTCTGTTCAGAAAATGCTTGCCTATGCATATAAAGAGTTTTATCTATCTTTTCTTACAGTAATTCTTTCATATTTATTTACATACACTTTATGGTCTAGTATGTGGTCTATTTTTTTTAATTTTTTAATCTTTATTGGTACATTACATATATGCATCATGATTGCACTCCATAATGGGGATTTGTACCAGTATAAGACACAACTGAATTCTCATTTTGTATGTGGTCTATTCTGAAGAAAGTTCCATGTCCTGGTAAGAAGAGTGTTTACTGTGCTATTAGGTGGAATACTCTGTAGATATCTATTAAATTCATGTTTGAAGGTGTGGATTTTTTATTTAGTTGGTCTATTTGTGATAGTGGGATATTGAGTTCCCTCTTTATAACTGTGTTCAAGCTTATCTGATCTTTTATGTCTAGTCATGTTTGTTTTATGATGTTGGCTGTGCTGGTATTCACTACATAGATTGTAATTATTATCTCTTCCTGTTGAATTGTTCCCTTAACTAATATGTAGTGACTTTGCTTCTTCTGATAATTTTGGCTTGAAGTCTCCTCTGAAAATCGAATAAATACTCCTCTTGTTTTCAGGCTCCTGCTGCTTGGAAGGCTGTTTCCCGTCTTGTGAGTCTTGGGGAGGCGATTTGTTAGGCTTGGTTTGGTTTTTAGTTTATGAATGTCTTCTTTTTATTGAATGCAGTTTTTGTATGCAGTATACCATTGGGTTCAGGGTTTTTGTTTGTTTGATTTAGTCCAATCTGCCAAACTATCTCTTTTCACTGGGGAGTTGAGACCGCTCACACTGACAGTTATGGCTGATATGTACTGACTTTTCCTGCCATTTGATTATTTTTTGCGACTGAGTCTTTTCTTTTCATTTGTGCTTAACTGCTCATCTTAACAGATACATTTATTCCACTAGACTTTTGGTATTGTTGGCTTTATTGTGTCTTTCTAGGATATTCCTGAACATTTCCTGGAGTGCTGGCTTGACGGTAATGAATTTCACAAGGTGATCTTTGTTATAGAAAGACTCATTTCTCCATGTGTTTTGGGTTTTTTTGGTTTTTTGGGGGGTTTTTTTTTGTATTTTCTGAGTCAGGGTCTCCCTTTGTAGTTCAGGCTGGCCCTGAGTTCAACCTCCAACTCACATCACAGCAATCCTCCTGCCTCTGCCTCCCGAGTGCTGGGACTAGAGGCGTGAGCCACCACGCCCGGCACTGTGGTGTGAGGTACTGGTTGCTGCTGGGTGTGAGTCTCCACGCCCAGTATTGTTATGTGGTTACTGGGGATCAAACCCAGGTCGTTGTTCTTGCAAGACAGGCGCCGGAACCACTGAGCTAAATCTCCAACCCATTCTCCATGAATTTTGGAAGACAGTTTTGCAGGATATATTATTCTGGGTTGGAAGTTGTTTTCTTTCAAGGCTTGGAAAACTTCATTCCAACCTCTGCTGGCCTTTAAGTTTTGTGTTGAGAAGTCTGGTGTAATTCTTATGGGCTTAATTTATAAGAGATTTGTTATTTTTCTCCACTAGCTTTTAAGATTCAGTTCTTCTGGGATTTTTAACTATGATATGCCATAAATTCTGTTTTGATTGTAGCTATTTATTGTTCTATATATCTCACTTATCTCTTTATTAAATTCTTTCCCAATACTTGGAATGTTTTCTGTTATTATTTCTGGAAACAAATTTTTTATATCTTTTATGTTATCTTCTCATTTTTCATTATTTCACATTAATCAGAGATTAGTCTACTTAATGTTATCTGGTAGTTGTTAGAACCATTTTCTATGTTCTACTGTTGCTTTTTGCGTTATCTCTGAGTATACGGTCACTAGCATCAAGTCTATCTTCCATTTCTGACATTTTGTCCTCCCGTTGGTCACTTATTTTGCCAATACTTTTAATAAATATTTTATGTCCTGAATTTCTGTTAGTTATCTTTTTATGGACTCTAGTGCTTTGCTAAACTGGTCATTCATGTTTTGTTTTGTTTAGCTCGGATAGCTTTTTATTAATTTCTTGTATAAATTCACTGATCATTTTGTTTATTGTCTTTTATCTATTTAACTATAGCTACTGTGAGCTCACTGAGCAACTTAGTGATGTATTTTTATCCCCTCTTTTAGCATTTCAAATAATGCAGCCGTGTGGCTTTTGACATCCTATTGGGGGAGTTGGAAGTTTTTTGTGGAGTTTTGTTTGTTGTTTTTACAACACTAAGGAATGAACTCAAGATCTTGAACTTGCCAGACAGGTGAGACACTACTGAACTAAATCTCTGGCAAGGGAGTTGGAAATTTTTGGCAGCATTTTGCTGCCTTAATTCTCTGTTTTCTAAAGGTGTGTGTGTGTATGTGTGTGGTTAGCATTATGGGTTAATTATACTGGTAAAACTTTTTGCTAGTAGAGAAATCTCTTCAGTTAGTGTCTGTTTGCCAGTGCTGCAGTCTAAGCATAGCTAACTCTGGGCTTTGCCTCTTTGGTACAATTTGACCACCTCAATAAACTTGAGGGTTGGTAGGTGCAATATAATTGGCCAAACATCCAGTTCTCTAGAAATGAACTTCAGTGTTATTCATGACATGAAGACAAGCCAGATATTGCCATACAGTAAAAACCAGTAATAGCAATAATTATGCCATCCTGGAAATGACAACAAAATGAGAAATAGTAAGAGTTATAAAAAAATAAAAGCCTGTCTTGTGAACACAAGGACCAAGGTTCGATCCCGGGTAACCACATACCATACTGGGCATGGAGACTCACGCCCAGCAGCAACCAGTACCACAGACCACAGTGCCGGGCGTGGTGGCTCACGCCTGTCATCCCAGCACTCGGGAGGCAGAGGCAGGAGGATTGCTGTGATGTGAGTTGGAGGCTGAGCTCACGGCCAGCCTGAACCACAAAGCAAGACCCTGTCTGAAAACAAAGAAACATCGGCAAGAATTGAGGAAGAGAAAGGGCTTCAGTAGGTTATTGGCAATAGTGAAACCTGGTAACACTACATAGAGTTCCTTAACCAAGCAAATGCTAAGAACAGGTTTGAGACCTGAGAAGTAGAGCACTGATGAGAATTCAAAAGGGTAAGGCCTCGGGCTGGGAAATTCGCTGCGTGGACAGGACAAGAAGCGGCAGAAGGCCATCACAGAATCAGGTCACATGACCCCCAGAAAAGCAACATTTATTAAAGAAATTGTACTTCATTGTATCAACAGAAGAGGGTGCTCTTGACTAATAAACCAAACCTCTCATTTACATAGAATCAATTACTACTGCTGAACTAGGAAATTTTTGGATACTTTATTACAATGAGAAGAAAGAAGACAACATTTTCACAAAGTAGTATAAGGACAGACAAAAATCACGTGTCGAAATGTTTGGGTGATATGATAAGCATCCTGCAATAACGAAGAACAAGAAAGCAGAGGAAAACAAAAGTTAAATGTAATTTAATAGGCAATTATAAAGATGAAAAATGAGAAATTCAAAATATCACACAGGAACAAACAAGAGGAAAAGGTGGAATGGATGCTGACTGAATTCAGGAACGAAACTGAAAAAAAGACAAAGTGATCTCAAAAGACAAGAACTCAATTGCCAAGTACTCAGGGGAGAATTGATGTGATTGAAAAATACACTAAAAAATAGAAAGAATGACAATGAAAAACATCCAAGGAGAAGCTGTATTTCCACTTTTTCGAAAGACGCCTTTCTTTTCCTTACAATGACCTCTTTGACTTTTCCACTTAACCAGGCCGCATATTTGACTTTCCAAGTCTCTAGTGTTTTTGATCAGGCTTCCAATAAGGTATTTTTAAGATTGTCCCCAGGCTTCCTGGGCGTCACTGACTCTGAGTGTTGCTCTTAATTTTTCCTAACATCTTGTAACACATGGCATACCCAAAGAGGACTAGGATTTTGTTTAGACACCACCCTGAAACAGAACTATTGATTCATCCTGCTCTCTGGGCAGAAACCTGGCTCCAACTATTAGAGTAGTAACTGGTCCAACCAACAGTTAAGCCTTCAGGATCTCAGGAAAATGTATACTCAGTAACTTCCTATGGATTCTAGTAAGGGTCAATTTTTATCCAATTTAGACATGACTGGAAAACTGGCAAAAAAACATAGACACTGAGAATTAAAAGAGGCTTTGTCATGGACTGGGGAAAAGCAAACAAACAAAACTAAAAAAAAAAAAAAAAAAATTCCAGCAAATCAAATAGTGAAATTTAGGTAAGGGAAATGCGGCCTAAGAGCTGTTGCGCTCTGCATCACCTCATCTATCCTACTTAATGCCTTTGCCATAAGCCCTTCTGTACTCTGATCTTTGTGATATCTTTTAGATGTTTCATGTGTATTAAACCTCTCCCCTCTCCTGTCTCCCCTCGCCCGCTCCTCTCTTCCCTGCTCTCCGCTAGCACCGCTGCCAGCCCAGGCCATTCTTTGCGTAATGCCTCGATTCTACCTTTGTAATGGGAAGAAACACTCTCTCATCCTCGCCTACAGAGAAGCACTTAGCTCTCCCTGCTGGGCCAGCTGCCCCGCTTTTTTTTTTTTTTTTTTTTTTTTTTTTTTTTTTTTTTTTTTTTTTTTTTTGAGACAGGGTCTCGCTTTGTGGTTCAGGCTGGCCCTGAGCTCAGCCTCCAACTCCCATCACAGCAATCCTCCTGCCTCTGCCTCCCGAGTGCTGGGATGACAGGCGTGAGCCACCACGCCCAGCACTGTGGTATGTGGTACTGGTTGCTGCTGGGCGTGGGTCTCCACACCCAGTATTGTTATGTGGTTACCGGGGAATCGAACCCAGGCCCTTGCGCTTGCAAGACAGGCGCCGGAACCACTGAGCTAACTCCCCGGCCCAGCTGCCCCGCTTTTTGCCAGAGGATCCAGCTCCTCCTCTTCAGTTTGCCAAAGGGCTTCCAGGATGATTTTATATACATGCACACACAGTCCATTTCTCTGCAGGGACAGCATCCCTGCCTTCAAAGACAGATATTGAAAGAGTTTTCTCTCTTGCAATAGATTATTGAAATTTAAAGATGTTTTTACATTGGAAATTGTAATAGTGTACTTTAGAGTTTTGTTTAGTTACGTGCTACTCCAGCCATAGAAGAGCAGGCAGGATATAGTTCAAAAATAAAAGATGACCTTCACTTTTTGTTTGAGGTCTATTTTTTCAGAAATCATATTAAGGAAATTGCCTTGTGTCCTTGTTTTACAAAGGATTTTTTATAAACATAGTATAATAAATAAACATTGAATTCTTTCAGATGTCTTTTAGGGCATGTATTAAGAGGATCATATGATTTTTTTGCCTTTCATGTACTAATTCAACAAATATTATAGGGCCTGGGGGCACAGCCCAGTCGTACAGCATATGTTCAGCATGCGCAAAGCCCTAGATTTAATCTCCAGCTCTAAAAAAGGTAAATATTATAAAATTAGTGGATTTCATCATACTGAACCATCACTCACATTTCTTGAAAGAATCCTACTTGGCTATGGTTAATTCACAACTGTATTATGCTTGTTAAATATGTTATTATAGTTCTTGCAGCAATATTTAGTTGATACTTTATTAATTTGTTTTGAACAATTCATTTTCCTTCCAAATCATCTCTGTGAAGAACAGCTCACGAGCCAGGGATTTAGTTCAGCGGCGCCGTCGCCTATCTTGCAATTGCAAGGTCATTAACTGGATCCCCAGTCCTGTCAAAAAATGAAAAAGAGTGAAGTACAGATACACGTCGCAGCCCAACACACCGTTCGTGGTCTCCATTCATTCATATCCCATGTCCTAGCCTAACACAAAGATGCCTTCTCATGGCCCTTGGTCCTTAACTACAGCAGCCAGGGAGCTGGGAGAGGACGTCTTTTTAGTTGGTACCCTTGTTTTCCTTAAAACACTGTATCACTCTGCCTCCCACCAGCCATGCCTATGAGCTTCTTTTCTTCTTTTTTTTTTTAAATACTGAGGATTGAACAACAGGGCCTTCACACTGAGCTAAATACTCAACACTCTTTTTGTTTTGAGATAGGATCTTGCTAAATTGTCTAGGCTGGGCTCAGACTTGTGATCCTCTTGCCTCAGCCTCCCAGTGCACCGAATACAGGCATGCACCACTAAAGCTGGCTTTCGTGTTTGTTTCCTTTGAACTACAGCCGTCCTAGTGACTTTGAAGTGGTAGCTCACTGTGATTTTGGTTTGTATTTCCTCGTTAAGCACCTTTTCATGCCCTTATGAGCCATTTCTATATCTTTATTTGATAAAATATTTTTCAGATGGTTTAGCCATTCTTACATGAGTTGTCTCTTTGTCACTGAGTTGTAAGATGTCTTTAGATATTTACAATGCTAGAGCATGTATTTTCCATAATAATGAGATTAATGATTTGTACCTGGCTACGTTGTGACACCGCCCCTCTTCCACATCTACTAGGTCTCTGTAGTTAAACTTCTGTAGTTCTCGATGTGAGCAAGTACCTCTTGTGATGGTCCTTGGAGCAGAGGACAGCGGGAGCTTGCACCAGGCTCTCCAGTGGCCTTGGCAGGAGATAGCCTTTGCCAATGATGCATAGCTGTGCTTCCCTGCTATGGTGCACACCCCCCCCCCCGTTCCTGTGTATTTGTAATCACTGTCAGGCTGGGCCCTCGAGGTTACTTTAGTAATTCAACCCTGCCTCACAGCTGGGGCCATGAAGTAGGGAGCTGTGCCTGCTTGTTATCTGTTAATTTTTGGAAGCAGGAGGACTGTAGGACTAAGGCACGAGAGCACAGGCTGACTAACACTGCAGTGTGACATCTAGACACAAGGCAGTCAGAAACAGCACAGGCTCAAGTTTGGTCTGATTCCAAGCTTTTGCTTCTTCAATGTAATGTCCATCTCTTTCCTCAGAATTCCTGTCCCAAAGAAGCTTGCCATGGTGTACTTTGTCTCTTTTCTCCAAAGCGATGCCCTCTGTGTCTACGTTTCTCCCTCTCTCCTTGCCTCTGTCTCCTTCTTCCTTTCTCCCCCCTTTTCCCTTCATGTGCCTTTCTTCCTTCATTTCCTTTGTTCCCTTCTCTCTGTCTCCTCTCTTTCCCTCTCACTCTGCATCCCTGTCCCTCCCTCCCCCTCCTCCCCTGCCTTAGGTCCACTTGTGTTCTGTTGTCTATGTTGTCATCCTGCTGCTCCGAGTCTCCTCTAACCCACTAGCTCACAATACCTTGAAAAAGCTGAACATTAAGACTCCTTTTTGTTGGCCAGGATAAAAAAAACCCAGATTCGTCTTTGCTTCTTGCCATAAGCCTTAGGAACACGTTCTAGCGAACCCCACATGTACCTGGCAGACAAGGCAGGGCCGCAGACCAAGAGCTCTGCCCATGAAAGGAAAGTGCTAGAGATTCTTCACGGATTCCCTAGTCTCAGAAGCCCATTCTCACCTTCCTTTCCTTTGCCCTGTGCCCAAGGAAGGAGCTACCTTTCTCACAGTCTGTGCCATGTGAGCCCCTTTGCCCGACGTTTTCTGGGTGGGTTTGGCCGGTGATAGTCAACAGGCACGGACCTGAGAAAGGGGAGTGAAAAGAAAGCAGCCAGGGTCTCGCTTTGTGGCCCTGAGCTCAGCCTCAAACTCACTTCACAGCAATCCTCCTGCCTCTGCTTCCCGAGTGCTGGGATGACAGGCGTGAGCCACCACGCCCGGCACTGTGGTGTGTGGTACTGGCTGCTGTTGTATGTGGTTACCGGGGAATCGAACCCCGGCCCTTGCATTTGCAAGACAGGCACCGGAACCACTGAGCCAACTCCCCGGCCCCGTGTCCTTCATTCTTCCAGTTGAGAGGTGATGATGACTTGCTTCTGTTTAATAGCTAAAGACTTTACCACCCTCTACTGCTTTCCTTAGTCCTGCCTATATCCTCTGTCAACTTATCTCAGAGAAGTTCCTGTGTTTGTCATCTGTTTCCTGCCTAGATCCTCTGTCATACAAGCAGAGTGAGCGACTCTCCTACAACTAGAGCAAGGACAATGCCATTTCCATCGAACCTGGGCTCTTCACCCTACAAGTAAGCCAGGATTTAGGTTCTTGAAAAATAAGCACATGCTAACCTGAAGTAAGGTTTCAGGAGGCATCCATTGTTCCTAACAAGCTCTGGGAGTTTTTGTGAGAAAGCAAGGTGAGTGGCCAGGCTTTGCTAGGACTGCGCGACGCTGAACAAAGAGGGTGGTACGGAATCACTACCTGGTGCTTCTTGCCCCGGACTCCCTGGTTGGCCTCAGGGGGCTCAGATGCTCTCAAGTCCAGTCTTGATGCGAGGGGACAATCTTACCCAAAACACCAGTGGTAAATCAAGACAGCAGCTTGGATTTTAGGAGGACGTGCCAAGTCTGGGTGCTGCCTCTGGGCTCAGCTTGGCCCTGCATTATTCCCAAACCATTTGTGTGGTCTTGCATGACCTCCTGGAATGGCAGGAGGAAAGTCTGCATTTAAAATGAATACAGTGACTCTCTGGGCTCCTACTAATTGTTCCTGGGGCTGAACTGAACCTTGTCTGGTCATGTCTCATGACTCAGAGGGCCAGAAACTCAGACATCGTTACTTGCATCAGCACCAAGTTGCACTGGGCACCGGTGTGAAGGAGGCTCGAGTGGGCTTCTGGGAGAGACGAAATAAAGATGATGATACCTTGCTTTTCTTGGGTATTGCCTTTCCTGCAGAGCCTTGGAAGCACATATTTGAGCCCCATTTAGAGAGGGCTAACAGCAAGCGAGGATGGATCCGGCCCCCAGCTGAAGTGTGACGGTGTGGGAGGGGACACTCTCTTGACACCTCAAAATGTGCCAGTTCAGCAGGTTAGTGCCACTACCTTCACGCAGATGTTCTTGAGCAGAGGTAGGAAAAATTATTCAAAACGTGTAAATACTGTAAAAGACAAAAAGGATGCCCTTTCGGTATCACAATGGACCATTATCTAACAGGCCTGTCCAAAGATTAATTCTCTGGGAGAAATACATCTTATTTGGCTATGTACCATTGATTAAGGCCAAGTCTCTAGGAAGTTCCATGTTAACTCCCAGACCTGTATTTGATGAAAATATTTTCTGGCCTATAAAAAAAAGCCCTTAAAGTAGCAGCTACATTTCCTGACATTGTTATCTATTTGGTAACCGTGTTCTAGAATTCTTTGTTTCACTATCTACATGCACTTTATTTTTAAAGGAATTAATTTAGAGGTCTGTTGTGTCTCTTATCTTTACCCGCCACACAGACTCCATGAGGGGTCGGAGGAGGAGGAGGAGGTAGCTGGGATGCCAGGCTGGCTGCGCTTTGAGGGTTTGTAGGTGTTGGAGGATCCGCCCCGGTGGCGGCAGGCAGCCTCAGGCGTCCTGTCCCGCACACCGGAAGTCTTGCGATTGAAGGCCTGGCTGTGGACTCTGCCGCCCACGCTCCGCGGGGTACTTTGGTCACAAGATGAACCTCTGCCTCCTTCTCTTTTCTTCCTTTTATTTTTTTATTTTTATTTATTTATTTATTTATTTTTTGAGACAGGGTCTCGCTTTGTAGTTCAGGCTGGCCCAGAGCTCAGCCTCCAACTCACATCACAGCAATCCTCCTGCGTCTGCCTCCCGAGTGCTGGGATGACAGGCATGAGCCACCACGCCCGGCACTGTGCTATGTGGTACTGATTGCTGCTGGGTGTGAGTCTCCATGTCCAGTATGGTATGTGGTTACCGGGCATTGAACTGGGTCCTTGCCCTTGCAAGACAGGTGCCGAAACCACTGAGTTAACTCCCCAGCCCTGAACTTGTGATTTTTGAAGTATATAAATGTATGTGTATGTACATGTTTATGAACAGTATGACCAAAAATACAGTGACTATTTAAGTTTTTAAAATATATTAAAAGACACATTGCCATTAATGCTCCTCAAAATACTCTTCCTTTGATTTGAACACACATACTCCGTTGTGCTTGCCCCTTTCTGAGGCAGCTCTGGAAGTCCTTCTGTGAGTGAATTTAGTTGCTCTGTCACAACTGACTTGATGTTCTAAATCCTTTTAGCTGGGGACTTAGCTCAGTGGTTCCGGCTCCTGCCTTCCAAGTGCAAGGGCCCGGGTTCAGTCCCTGGTAACCACATAGAACAAGGCCGGGTGTGGTGGCTCACACACTTAGGAGGCAGAGGCAGGAGGATTGCTGTGATTTTGAGGCTTGCTTGGGTTATATAAGAAGCTCAGGGCCAGCCTGAACTACAAAACAAAACCCTGTCTCAAAGAAAAAAGATAATTACCTTTTAGGATCATTTTGATTTAGGAAAAGAGCTGGAAGCTACACAGTGGCACATCAAGTCAATAAAGTGGGTGAGGACACGTGGTAACGTGTTTATGAACCTGCCTTTCCTTTGGATGGCTACCAGCAGCAGTTCTCACTGTTGTTTGGATCACACCTTGTAAAGAAGTGAAAGAAGACTTCCAGAACCATTTCGGAAAGTGGCAAGAATAATGGGATAAGTGTGTTTGAAGTGAGGGAGATATTTTCAGGGTGTTTAATGGCAATGTGTCTTTTATTGTAATACATTATTTAAAATGTAAACATTCACTATGTATTCCAATCACACTTATGTGTATGTATACATGTATACATATATTCCTCATCTCTGTCTGCTGGAAGGGTGAAGGGACAGTGCCACCTAGATAATACTAAGCATGTCTAATATCCAAATCTTAGTCTATGACCCTATTCCACACTCAAAGGACCAGGGCACCTCAGAGTGACAGCCAGTCCGAGGCCTGGAACAAGGTAGGGACAAGATAAACCTGGGTCATCTTTCAGTGCCATAAAATCAAGAAGTAATTTAGCTGGGCTTGCTGGCAGACACCTGGGAAGTTTGTGCCCAGTCTGGGCAACTCAGTAACTTACAAGACACTGTTTCAAGTTTAAGAAGAGGCTGAGGATACAGCTCAGCCAAAGACCCAGTGGGGCTGGATGGTTGCTTAAGCACATGAGTTCAAAACCAGACTGGCCAGCATAGCAAGACTATCTCAAAAATAAACAAATGACAAAAAAAAAAAAAAAAAGCAAACATAACATGACATAAGTGTACCAGAAGCCAGCTTGAAGGAGCCTCTCTCTCACTGGCTAGATCTGGGAATATTTAAGCACCAGAATAATTAATTTCTTTTCTTTTGCAGCACCAGGAATCAAACTCATGTCCTTGTGCTTATAAAGCAGGCAGCGGCACCCCTGAGCTAAAAAAATACCCAGCTCCCAAAATAATTAATTATAACTGAATTATAAATCAGTGAAAAACACAAACTCATGTGTATATACTGACAAGCAATAAGGAAGTAGAAAGAGCTGAGCATGGTGGCTGATGCCTGTAATCCCAGCACCAGAGAAGCAGAGGCAGGAGGATAACCACTAGTTCAAGGCTCGCCTGAGCTACATAGTGAGTTCACGGTCAGCTGCAATGTTGCAGGGCGGCCAGCCATACTGAAGGTTGGTCTTCCTCATCCACTCCCTCAGATTCATGTGTTAATCTTCTTTGGAAATACCTTCAAAGACACGTCCAAAAGAGTCCTTTATCAGTTTCCCAAGTATTCATTCTCTACCTAACATGACACACCTATTCTGTGGACAAGCAAACATGTACTAACTCTTCTGCAGAAGTCAACCTTCTATCCCTCATATAATAGCCCCTTTTTGCACTGGGACTTGTAGTTTCAGGCTTTCAACATGTGGGAATTTTTAATTTCAGTCCTGGAGATTGAATGCAATTTGGAGACAGAATCTCACTAAATCCCTTAATGTCCCGGGCTGGGTTTGCATTTGAGACCCTTCTGCTTCAGCCTTCCAGAGCACTAGGCTTACAGGTGTGTACCACCACACTCAGCAGAGGATTGTAATCTTTCAAAATAGTGATTTTTCCCCCGGGTTTTAGAGTTGAGGATTTTGATCTTTGGGGATTTCAGTGCTGCATTGGGGTTTTCAACAGCGGAGACTGACTTTCAGAACAGGAACCGGCACTCGTTACAGTGACAAAGCTAAGCGCGTCACCTGACTACAGATCAGATGCTCTACTGGGGGGGGAGCTCCAAAGCACATTACTAGATCATTACTAGGCGTTACCAGATGCTGCATGTGGAATATAAGATGATAGATTAGCTCAAATCTATTGTAAATAATGTAAACTTTGGAATTTGATAATTGGGCTTTGGTGATAAGAGACTAGTATCTTATTCTTTAAGAAATACACAGCATCGTTACTGTTGTTTGGTTTGTTCGCTTTGCTTTGCTTGGTTTTGCTGTGTTATTTGGTTCTGTTTTTGCAGTGCGGGGGAGCAGGTGCAGGTGAGCTGAAGAAACTGCTGCTGTCCCTACCAGCAAACATTTCCGATGTCACCGCCTCCTTCCATCAGGCACACCCCGCGAGGCGTGGACTGGATTGCTGTGGATTCCTCAGCCCCGAGTGCATGAAAGCATTCCTGCAGTCCAGACAGTTTGGGGGAAGCTCTGCTGGACTTTGCTACCTTCTGTTATCTCTGTAATTTAGCAAATACCTTGGAAAATATGTGAACACTCCCGCTTTGCAGATTCCTGCCCATGCTCCCCACTGGCCGAACTCGCCTCAAGCCAGAGGGAAAGGGGCTTAGTGCGCAGTACCGGTGGTTCTCTAGTTAAGAGAATGACTCATCAGTAATTCATGAAGCTTAATTGTTGCTACTAGTGCTTTTAATTTTTTCAGTCACATTAAATTTAAAAAGTGTTGGGTATCTGCTCTTTGAAGATACTGTCCCGAGCCCTGAGGGTACAGTAGTGAGTAGAACAGGTGGGTTTCTATTCTCAGAGAGTCTCTCAGAGGAGACAGATGTTATATAAGTAAGTACACTAGTGATTGCCTTTGAAAAGTCAAGGTTTCAGATGTGAAGTCTTTAGAAACATTTTTTCTTTGCTTTGCTACTGGAGGTTAAGCTGGAAGACCTTCCATACACTAGCGCAGCCTAACCCCTGTGCTACCCCTCCGGCACCCTGCGTGGCATTTCTTAAGGAAGTTTGGAGGCGTACTTTTGTACTTTGACAACATTGCTAGAATCTTTGTATATATCTTCTCCTTGGACTACAAGTTAATGACAAGTCATCAATGGAGTTAAAAGAAGGGGAAATTTTCTCAACAGTACACGAAGAAACCCTGTTTTAAAGTCCAGCAAGAACAAATAGCATATTCAATTTTTTTGAAAGAAACGTTTAACAAAGCAAGTATTCACAACATCTGGATAGACTTTGGAGCAGCTCCAGGGACTAACAAAGCAGGAGGCTGATCGCACCCCTGCACCTGAGCCAGCAGAGAAAGGGAATGAAGTTTGGTGAGGTTTTTTGTTTTGGGTTTTGTTTTTCGCACTGGCGATCGAACCCAGGATCTCACGCTTGCCAGGCAGGTACTGCACCACTGAGCTGCATCGCCAGCCCAGGGAGTGAATTCCTTTGTGCCTTAGCTGGAAAGCAAGTGCGGTTCGGAACAGGACACCAGGCAGCAGGCACGATGACCATCAGTGACGGAGACAGGCAGCCAGCCTGCAGAAACCCTTCAGGGCAAGGACTTCACAGAAACAAGAGCCCTTTTTTTTAAATTAAAATCTTTATGGGTATATTACATATACACATCATGATTGCATTCAACAATGAGAATTTGTACCAGTATATGACACAACTTAATTCTCATTTTTTCCCATAACCCTACCCACCCTACCACCCCACCCCATATACATGTTTCCTTTCTTTGTGTTATAATCTCACTATGTTTCCCCCTTCACTCCATTACACTTTGAGTATTTTCTATTTCACAATATATAACATACATTCTAGAACTCATTTATATCTTTATTTTCTCACGCCAGAGAAAAGATACGATATGTACCTGTGACCTATTTATTTCACTTATGAGAATGTCCTCAAGGTATGTCTATTATTTAAGTAGAAATGATTCAAACTTATCATTTTTATGGCAGAGTAATATTCCATTCTGTAGAAGAACCACAGCTTTTTTATCCAGTCTCCAGTGGATGGACATTTGGGTTGTTCCCAAGATGTAGCAATCACAAATTGGGCTGCTATAAACATGGGTGCACATATGTCACTGTGATATGAGTCTTTTAATTCTTGTGTGTATATACCCAGCAGGGCGATGGCCAGGTCAAATGGGACCTCCCATCCTAGCTTTTTGAGGAATTTCCAAACTGTTCTCTCCAGGGGTTGTACGAGTCTAGATTTCCACCAACAGCAGAGAAGGGTTCCTTCTTCTCCGCAGCCTCGTCAACATTTGTTGCTGGCTAATTCTGACACGGCAGCCATTCTTAGTGGAGTGAGATGAAATCTTAATGTTGTTTTCATCTGCATCTCTCGAATGACTAGTGATGTTGAACATTTCTTCATATACTTCTTAGCTGCTTTTATTTCTTTCTCTGAAAAGTGTGTGTTCATTTCAGATGCCCATTTTTGAATTGGGTCATTAAATTTGGGTGGGCTGATTTTTTTGAGCCCTTTCTATATTCTAGATAGTAGCCCTTTGTCTGAGAGGCGGTTGGTAAAGATTCCTTCCCATATTGTTGGTTGCCTTTCATTTTGCTGGTGGTTTCTTTTGCTGTGCAGAAGCCTCTCAATACGACCAGATCCCATTTATCCATTTCTTCCACCAGTTCTTGTGCTATCGGGGATTTGTTCATGAAGAAGAGCCCTAACTTTACTCTCCACCCTCTTTGCAAATTCCTGCCCATCCCTTCCCTACTGGCCAAACTGTCCTGGAAGCCACAGGGAAAGGGGCTCAGAACATAATATGAAGGTTCAGCCCCCCAGAACACGCAGAGGGCAGGGACCCGGGGGCGAATCAGTGCCGGCGCCTTCGGTCTCACTAAACTCACCTATCCCCTGCTCGTCTTCTCTCCACATTCTGGCCTTACCATCCTGTGATCACTTAACTAGCTTCTCCTGTGTGAAGCGAAAGCTAATTCCTGTCGCGGTATCTGGCTGGGGACTTCCCTTACTCCTCCCTTGCCTAGAATGTTTTTCACAATCTAAATAACCATGCCCAGCTCAGCATGCCTTCTGGCGCGTGATTTGAACAAAGGCCTTCCTAGCAAGAGCCCTGTTGTATTTTCTTTGGCCCCGCAGGAGAAGCACTCACTGGCAGCAGACTCATGATGTAGCCGTGACCTGCTCCCCACCACCCCTCTCTCTTGCCTAGCAACCGCAGTCGTGAGTAGATTAGGATCACGGGAACTCCAAACAACCAGGCTCAAATTATCCCCCATCAGAGGAGCAATGAAAATGATTGAAGAAACTACACAAACTTGAAGTACTAGTATTTCTTGCCCTTGGGGGATGATGAAATTTAAAAAAAAAAAAAAAAAAAAGAGGGTAGTTAGTTAAGAGTCCTGGAATGAATGGGAAAGATAAAGTCCAATTTCAGAATAGCAGTTATCTCTGGAGTAAGAAGGCAGAGTGACAGGAAGTACACGGGGGCCTCAACCGAGGCTATACTTTATGGAAGTGAAATTCTGAAGCACATATAAGAAAATGTTACAATTTAAGAATAGCGAATGGTGGGGTGTTAGGAAATTTTTGTGTGTGGAGAATACAGCTGAGGAGAGGCAAGTGGGGAGGCCTGTGTCACACAGGTGACAAAGAAAAGAGAAGTACAGTTGTCTGTGATCCTCCGGTTGTATTACCCCCAAGGGTTCCCCAGTTCTGTGTTTGATGAGGAAACAGCAAATCTGCAAGTAGAATATCAGACCTTACCGAGATCTACAAGCTCCCTGCTAGACAATGGCGCGGGGAAGCCGTTAGGCAGGGGCCAGACACACACCCTGAGAAGAGCACTGTCCAGAAAGGGCCCGGGAAAAAATCACCACTTCCCAGTGTGTCAGAGGATAGTTATGGTCCACCCCCTAATCTCCAGCATTTATTTCAGGAGACACCACCAGACAGGATGATGACATCATGGCATAGCATCACTGCCAAGGACGTGACCCACATGCGCACTTCCAGGGACTGCTTCCCAGAGCGGCTGGCAGCGGGCTGGGACTTCTGGCCAGGCCTCAGCTACATACCCTGATATGGCTGCCCTCGGACACTTGCTAATGCCTCCACCAAGAGCTCAGGCTCTGCTGAGGTGAGGATACCGGCAGCTCCCACTCCATAACCCCGCCACTGATTTCTCTGCCACAGGCCTGGGCACCGGGTTGCGTGCACAGCTCGACCGCAGCGCATGGCCTCACTTGGCCTCTGGCCCGTATGAGTACAAGGTCGAGTAGTGTCCCCTGACCGAGCTGAGTCCGAAGCCCCCTGGGCTAGCCCTGCAGAACAGCCCAGTGTGTGGCCGTCCCGCTCCGGAACCAGGGCAGGCGCACACTCACACCAGCACAGCCGCCCGGCTCCCGCCACCCGCTGCTGGCTCTGCAGCGCAGGGAAGGGCGGAACCCTGCCGGAGCTCTCTGCCTTCCAGTGCCACGCCAGGGGCCAGCTGCCCGCTGGGCCCAGGACTGTTTTTCAAATGGAAAGCTGGGCTCCCTGGGAAACTGTCCGGTCCCAGGAACGCTGAGACCCCCCCTGAAGCCACCCCACGTCCCTGGGATGGATTGGCCCTGGGTCACCACCAGGGACAGTGCTCCATTCTGCGCACGGGAAGGGGTCTGGCTCCCCGGGCCAGAAGCCATCACTTGACCTGAACTTAAAGGGCCGCGGTGGCCACCTGGGCTGCTGCGTTGCCCCCCTCTCCCCCGCCTGTACATCAGCCCTCCCAACCGCAGGAGCTCCAGGGCCCTTCGCGCTTCTCCCAAGGGCTAAGGCTGTGCCAGCGCCTCGGCCAGCCCAGGGCGTCTTCCGAGCCCCTCCAGCCTTTATAATACAATCACCTTTGGGACAGGAGCCCCCTCGACGACCACAGTGAACAGCTAGTGAGCGGCCACTTGCTTGCTCAGGGCAGCGCGACTCGACAGCCCGTCTTCCTGGTGCCAGGGCTGCTCTGTGGCCACGTGCCTGGGTCCCCTCTGCCCTGTCCTGGGGCTCCGGAGCCCCACGAGATGGGCCCCTGGCCGCTCCCTGTGCCCCTGTCGGGCCTCCTGCAGGAGAGGCGCCCGTTTTTTTGGAGCCCTGGCTCAGAGCTGGGCACGTGTCCTGTCCCGGGTCCCACGGTGAGCAGCAGGGACTTTGTGCCTGTGAGGACGTGAGGCGTGGAGCAGCAGGGACAGGTGCCCGGCACGTGCTCACAGAGAGCGAGAGCGGCCGAGAGGCAGGTCCAGGCGCCACGGCAGGGATCAGCCCGGGTTCCTTGCAGGCCACCTCCAGGTGAAGTAGGGGGCTTTAGGGGGAGAGAGGGTCTCACTTTGTAGTTCAGACTGGCCCTGAGCTCACTCTGTAGCCCAGGAAGGCCTTGAACTCACAGCAATCCTCCTGCCTCTGCCTCCCGAGTGCTGGGGTGACAGGCCTGAGCCACCACGCCCGGCACTGTGGTGTGTGGTGCTGGTTGCTGCTGGGTGTGAGTCTCCACGCCCGGCGTTGTTGCAAGTGGTTATCGGGGATCGAACCCAGGCCCTTGCGTTTGCAAGGCAGATGTGGAAACCACTGAGCTAACTCCTCCGCCCTAGGGGGAATCTTTGAGAGTCAGAGCACCACTTGCACGTGGAACATGACAGCGTGAGGGGCCAAGTTGGGTTGCCTGAGACAGGCCAGAGTCAATGGGTCCCATCCCCCATATGTCCAGCAGTGAGGGCTGAAGAAACAGCCTTTGGGATGACATCTGGCATTTCAGGAGAGGAGCTTCGCAGCGGAGGCTGGGCGGCAGATGCTGTAGGCAGGGCAGGGGCTGTGTGGGAAGTGGCAGTGCACAGGTAGAGACCAGGACTTAGACCGCTGTTCTAAATGACTGCATCTGAAATAAAGCGAGGTGGACATAGAAAGGGCCTGGTTGGGGGCTTAAAATGGAAGAGATGTACCAGGTAATGGGAAAGGAGTTAGGGGAGAACACAGAAAAGATGTGCTAGCCTGGAAACATGGCTGAGGCGTGCTGCGCGGTGGTAAGTAACAGGAGACATCACGCGTTGAACCAACCATCCCCTTCAGCCTTCTGGGACGCTGAGAACATGAAAGCCACGTTCTGAGGGAAGAAAAAAAGTCAGGCTGTCTCAGAGGCTTCTTGAGGGGCGACCTAGTTCCAGAGCCTGGTCTAAGCAATCCTTGTGCACTCATAATGTAGTCGTGGCGTGGGTGAGGGCTGCCTGCTGAGCCCTGCGCACCGTCAAGTCGGAGGGGGCCTCTCCTCGGTGTCTTGCACAGAGGTTCAGGTGCGAGTCCTGCTCTCACGGCCCCTGATGTGCTTCAGAGCAGAGTGTGGGCCGATCCCTGTTTGGGGCCATGAATTTCACCTAGAATTCTGAGTGGTAGGATAGAAAGTGACATGGTCCTAGTTCAGATGTATATGTGTGTGTGTGTGTGTGTGTGTGTGTGTGTGTGTGTGTGTGTGTGTGTAGAAAGATAGACAGATTTTCTTTATCGGTGTAGGTCCTTATCCAAGTGAGAGCTCTTCCTTGATGGGCTAAGTGTGAGTAGAACTACCAGTCTTCTGTAAGGGGTACTTGCTGCTGTGGTGCTCAGTGGCCATACATATAATTCCTTTTGTGTCTAGGTTTCCCCCGTAGTTTGCCAGGAAGTGCTCTCTAATACAGAGCTCAGTTTGCTTCCGGAAGGTCTTCAACTGTGAGGAGAGCTGCAAGGATTCCGGATGATGGTTTTGGATGTGGAACTCTTTCTGGGGAAAGGATGGTATCACTCTTGTACTTTTTTGACTCGAGTCTGTCCCCTGGCGCACTAACACCTGTGTGAGTATGGATTCTAGCCTGGTTGAGGGCTCTCTCAGGGAAAAATGAAAGATATATGGGTGGAGGCCTGGTCCTAAGGTAAGAGCTATGTCAGGATCTGCTGAGGAATCTCAACAGAGTGAAAGGGTGGACAGCAAGCTGTGGCCGGGGCGGGGCCCCGTTAGGGAGTGTTCAAGGTTGGACCAGACTTAAGCTCTCACATGACGTGGCTCTCTCTGAGTGTGTGGAGGTGAGATGCACACGCACTGTGCTGGTGTGCGTGGGCTTGCACTTACATTGACAAGGAGATCACATGAGCTGTGTGGACTGCAGATGGGACACAGAGCTAGGTTGGCCCCCAGAAAGTTGAAAAGGGTTTTCTATATCGTCCTTGACCTGAGTTTGGTTGAGGGTAGTCCTCTTTTGCTTTGTTTTGTTGTTTTGATGTGCAAAGTGTCCGACCCAAGGCCCTAAACATGCAAAGCAAGCACTTACCTTGGAGCGCACCCTGGGCCCAGCCAGATGGTGCTTACATCTCTGCAGAGACAGTACTCGGGGACTCAAGGTCACACGTTGTCCACGGCCAGCAGCTCCTCTTTGCTTTGTGCTTGTGCTAGGCGCAACAGATTTCAAAGGAGCTTTGCCAATTCTCCCACTTCTAGCTACCACACCCACAACTGCCCTGTTGCTTTGGGGTCATGTAAAATGGCTGTGGCGTACTTCCAAGAGACCCAGGCCAGCTCGTGCCGGTCCAGTTTTCTCCTCCAGGCAGTAATGACTTTACACTCAGTCACGGTGCCTACAGGAAAACACTGCCACCGTTGCCTTGGCCTTCCCAGTGCAGTACATAATGCCCTCGGCATCTCCCCTGGGTACTGGCTCGGACACCACCCCCAAATCCGCGTCTACCTGGACTCATGAAGGCAGTCTTATTTGGAAACAGGATCTTGGCAGGTAATTAAGATCAGATTGTACTGGGTCAGAGCAAGCCCTACGTCCCAGATGATCTGTGTCTTCCTGAGAAGAGGGAATTGGGACCCGCAACAAGGAGCATGCCCCGCGAAGGTGACAGAGATTGGAAGGGTGCATCCATCAGCCAAGGAAGGCCAAAGTTTGCTGGTTACCAGAAGTGAAGAGGAAGCGAGAAGATCCTTCCCTAGAGGCTTTGGAAGGAGCACGGCTCTGCTCACACCTGGGTTTCCAATTTCTACCTCTGTAAATGTGAGAGAGTAAATGTGTATGGCTTCAAGTCACCCCATTCACAGTAATTTATTCGGGCAACTTGAGAAAACTAATATACTTTGTTTCCATTTCCTTTCTTTCTGGTTAGACCTTGCCCAGATGACAAGGAGTTGTTTTAATTTTCTAATGTGTTCCTCTTTGGACAAGTGAGCATAATTTAACCAAAGGGATTTCATCAAACATTTGCCTCTGCCCAGAAACTGTGCCTGTTGGAACAGCATTACTGGAGTCTGTTAGTCAAGTGATACCTATTTAAAACTGGACTGAGATTTTTTTTTTTACACTTCTTTTGGTACTAGGAAGGCCAGAGCCTTGGTGTAGAACTACATCCTCGGTATTTTTGAGGTTGTTGTTAGAAACATAGTCTTGCTAATCTTCCCATTTCAGTCCCCACAATGTTGCAACTGATATTTTGATCACAAGGGTAAGGACATGTTTCAATTTCCCACTGATTTAAAGCAAACTTTTCTCTTTTTTTTTGCAATGCTGGGAATCAAACCCAGGGTCTCATACATGTTAGGCAAGTGGTCTACCACTGAGTTATATCCTCAGTCTCATAAACTTTTTTTATCGGGGCCGGGGAGTTAGCTCAGTGGTTCCGGCGCCTGTCTCGCAAGCGCAAGGACCGGGTTCGATTCCCCGGTAACCACATAACAATACTGGATGTGGAGACCCACACCCAGCAGCAACCAGTACCACATACCACAGTGCCGGGCGTGGTGGCTCACGCCTGTCATCCCAGCACTCGGGAGGCAGAGGCAGGAGGATTGTGATGTGAGTTGGAGGCTGAGCTCAGGGCCAGCCTGAACCACAAAGCGAGACCC
>PVIR01018915.1:0-32706 GCA_004026965.1 Petromus typicus | reverse complement strand
TACACGGTGAAAGAGTTAGATCTAGTTTTAGTCTTTGGCAAGTTAAAGCCCAGTTTTTCCAGCACCATTTGTTAAAGAGGCTATCTTTCCTCCATTGAGGATTTTTGGCTCCTTTGTCAAAGATGAGGTGGCTCAGTGTATCTGGAGTAGTTTCTGGATCTTCTAGTCTACTCCATTGATCTTCGGGTCTGTTACTTTGCCAGTACCATGCAGTTTTTATCACGGTGGCTTTACAGTATAGTTTCAAGTTCGGAGTTTTAATACCCCCCACCATGTCCCTGTTGCTTAGAATTGCTTTGGCTATTCTAGGTCTTTTGTGGTTCCAGATGAAAGTTCGGATTTTTTTTCTCTAGATCTGTGAAATATGCTGTTGGGATTTCAATCAGGATTGCGTTGAATGTGTAGAGAGTAGTTTTGGGAGTATAGCCATTTGACAATATTGGTTCTTCCTACCCAGCAGCAAGGTATGTCTTTCCATTTTTTGATACCATCTTCTATCTCCTTTTCAGAGTGCTATAGTTTTCAGAGTAGAGGTCTTTCACCTCCTTTGTTAGATTGATTGCTGGGTATTTTTTTTGGGGGGGTGCTATTGTGAAAGGGACTGACTCTCCAATTTCTAGCTGAATGGGTCTCCTGTTTGTGTATACGAAGGCTATTAATTTTAGAACGTTGACCTTGTAACCAGCTACGCGGCTAAAATTGGTGATTAGGTCCAACAGTTTTTTTATTGAGTTTTTAGGATCCTCTAGATAGAGTATCATGTCGTCAGCAAATAATGACAATTTAACTTCTTCTTTTCCAATCTTTATTCCTTTTATTTCTTTCTCTTGCCTAATTGCTATGGCTAATATTTCCAGAACTATATTGAACAGAAGTGGTGAGAGAGGATATCCTTGTCTTGTTCCTGATCTTAGTGTGAAAGGTTTCAATTTTTGACCATTTAGTATGATACTGGCTCAAGGTTTCTCGTGGATAGCTTTTATTAGTTTGAGATACAGACCATCTATTCCGATTTTCTATAGAGTTTTGAACATAAATGGGTGTTGTACTTTGTCAAATGCTTTTTCTGCATTGATTGAGATGACCATATGATTTTTGTCCTTAAGTCTGTTAATATAGTGTATAACATTGATTGATTTACGTATGTTGAACCATCCTTGCATCCCTGCGATGAATCCAACTTGTTCAAGCTGTATAATCTTTTTGATAATTCTCTGTATTCTGTTTGCCAGGATCTTATTGAGGATTTTTGCATCGATATTCATTAGAGATACTGGCCTGTAGTTCTCTTTTTTGGTTGGGTCTTTCTCTACTTTTGGAATCAGTGCTTCCAGGAATGAGTTTAGGAGTACTGCTTCCCTTTCAATTTCATTAAAGAGTTTCAGAAGTAGAAGCACTAACTCTTTTTTAAAAGTCTTATACAATTCAGCAGTAAAACCGTCAGGTCCAGGGCTTTTCTTTGTTGGCAAGTTTTTAATTACATTTTCAATATCACAGATTGTTATTGGGGCATTCAACATTTCTATATCTTCTTTATTCAGCTTTGGGAGTTCATATGTGTCTAGAAATCTATCCATTTCTTCTACATTTTCCATTTTATCGCAGTATAAATTTTCAAAGTAGGTGTTTATTATCCTCTGGACTTCCTCTGGATCAGTAGTAATTACTTCATTCTCATTCCTAACAGCATACATATGAGCCTTTTCCTTCCTTTGTTTAATGAAATTGGCTGAGGGTCTATCAATTTTGTTTATCTTCTCAAAGAACCAACTTTTCGATTCATTGATTTTTTTGAACCGTTCTCTTGGTTTCTATTGCATTAGTTTCTGCCTTGATCCTTATACTTTCTTGCCTAGTGCGAGCTTTGGGTTTGTTTTGCTCCTCTCTTTCTAGTCGCTTGAAGTTCAGCATTAAATTGTTTATTTGAGCTTGCTCCGTTTTGTGGATGTAGGCTTTCACTGCTATGAATTTTCCTCGTAGAACTGCTTTCATTGTGTCCCATAAATTTCTATATGTTGTACTGGGGTTATCGTTTAGTTGTAAGAACTGCTCAATTTCTTCTCTTAATTTCTTCTGTGACCCATTGGTTGGTCAGCAGAGTGTTGTTCAGTTTCCATGTGTTTGTGAAGATCCTACGCTTTCCTTTGCTCTTCAGCTCCAATTTCAGGGCACTATGGTCCGACAGTATACAAGGGATAACTTCAGTCCCTTTATATTTGCTTAAACCTGTTCTATGAATGAGCACATGGTCTATTTTGGAGAATGATCCATGAGCAGCTGAGAAGAATGTAAATTCTGACTTTGTGGGGTGAAATACTCTGTAGGCATCTATTAAGTCCATTTGCTGAAGAATCTGGTTGAGCTCAAGGATTTCCTTATTGACTTTTTGTCCAATCAATCTGTCTATTTGTGACAGTGGGGTATTGAGGTCTCCTACTATTATTGTATTGGAGTTTATCTGGTTTTTCAAGTCCATTAATATTTGTTTTATATAGTTGGGTGCATTAGAATTTGGAGCATAGATATTTAAGATTGTGATTTCTGTCTCTTGGATTTTTCCTTGAACTAAAAGATAGTGTCCATCTTTATCTCTCTTTATCAGTTTTGGCTTCAAGTCTATTTTGTCTGTAAATAAAATCG
This sequence comes from Petromus typicus, assembly GCA_004026965.1. Taxonomy (NCBI): domain Eukaryota; kingdom Metazoa; phylum Chordata; class Mammalia; order Rodentia; family Petromuridae; genus Petromus; species Petromus typicus. The sequence continues at coordinate 30,066 of PVIR01018915.1, read as the reverse complement.
CCACTCCTGCTTTCTTGCTGTTTCCTGTGGCATAGAGTATTGTTTTCCATCCCTTTACTTTTAGTCCATGGGTTTCTTTCTGAATTAGGTGTGTGTTTCCTGTATGCAGCAGATTGAAGGATCTTGCTTTTTGATCCACTCTGCCAGTCTGTATCTCTTAATTGGCACGTTGAGTCCATTGACATTAACGGTTATGACTGATATAGGTAAATTTAGTGCTGCCATGTTTTCCTGTTCTTGGCTGTGTTGTTCTACTTCTGCCCTTTTCCATCAGTTTCTTGTTTGGTCCCATGGGTTGACTCAGTTAGGTCTCATGGATTTGTAACTTTCCTTATTTTTCTCCAAGATATTCTTTAAAATGTTTTGGAGCACAGGTTTTGTATTTGTGAAGTTTTTCAGGTGTTCTTAGTCATGAAAGTATTTTATTTCCCCATCAATTTTGAAAGATAGTTTTGCAGGATACATTAGTCTGGGTTGGAAGTTGTTTTCCTTTAGGGCTTGGAAGACTTCACTCCAGGCTCTTCTTGCATTGAGTGTTTGAGTTGAGAAGTCCCTAGTGATCCTGACTGGCTTCCCTTGGAATGTAACTGTTTTCTTTTCTCTGGCTGCTTTCAGTATTTCATTCTTTTTTTTTTTTTTTTTTAATATATCTAGGTGTAGATTTTTTCATGTCATGGGCATGTGGTATTCTGTATGCTTCATATATTTGTATGTCCAATTCTTTACCTTTTTCTGTGAAGTTTTCTGCCATTATCTGTGTGAATAGCTTTTGGATGTCTTTAGCATTGTCTCCTGCTTCCTCAGTGACTCCAATCAATCTTATGTTATTCTTCTTTGAATCATCTAGGAGCTGTTGGATTGACTTTTTATTATCGCTTGCTTTTTTCCATAGATTATGCCTTTTCAGTTCATTGGTTGAGATCCTGTCTTCTAGGTCTGAAATTCGGTCTTCTGCCAAATTCATTCTATTGCTCAAACTTTCATTTTCTTTCTTAATTTCCTGGACTTCTGCTTGTAGGTGTTTAAAAGGCTCCATTGCTTTTGCTATCTTGGATTCTATCAATTCCATGATTTCCTCTTTAGCTTTATTAATCATCATGTTGACAGTGTCCCATATCTCTGCTTTCATCTCAGAGATCAATTCTGATTTCCATTTTACTAGATCTGCTTTGTTTACCATTTCAGAGGACCCTGGAGACTGGCCTTCAAACTTCTCTGTTGCCCTTCTCCCTGTGTTACCTTGAGGTGAGGATCTTTGTATCTGAGACTTTGAGTGTTTCCTCATCTGTGACCTGCCCTGTTTTCTGGTACTGTTTGTTGCAAGTCACTTTCCTCCTAATAGTTAGGAACCTTAAAATAGCAGTGTTTCCTGAGTTATTCTTTGCAGTCTGTATTGGGACCTAAAGAAAAACCCCTAGTTCTGGCACACCATATGAGGCACTCAATCAATACAGTCAGAACTTTAGAGGCAGGACGGCTCTAGTCCTGCTTTAGAGGCAGGACGGCTCTGGTTCCTGAACTGCTACAATGGCGCTGCCTGAGGTTCCAATGGGCCTGCCTGCTCCCCAATACAGAGTCTCTGGGCTAACTTGTGCAGTCGGCCTGGAGGCCAGTGCAGCTTGTAGGCCCTGTGCAGCTACAATGGTAGGGGCTGATGTTCCAACAGGCCCACCTACTCACCAATACAGGGTGACTGGATGTGCTTCTGCAGTTGCTGTGGAGAAAGTCAGACTCTGACCTGCTAACCTCAGTCCCTGGGCACTCTTCCGGCGTTGGCCTGGAAGCCAGTAAGCTCCAACCCTAGCCCAGATTCGGTGATGCAGACTCGCCGTTTCCCGAGCCGCCCGCTGATAAACTCAGTCCCTGGGTGCTCTTCTGACGTGGGCCGGGAGGCCAGTAAGCTCCGACCCCAGCACAGATTCGGTGGCAAAGTCACCATTTCCTGAGCCACCCGCTGCTAACCTCAGTCCCTGAGCGCTCTTCCAGCGTGGGCCTGGAGCCAGAGTGTCTTTTTTTCAGTGAAGTGCCTGTTCATATTTCCTCATTTTTAAAATAAGAGTTTCCATTACTTTAAGGTTGAATCTTGAGTTTTTGTTACATTCTGGATCACTTTTGTCAGATATGAAATTTGTACATATTTTCTCCCAGGTTATTTTCTCCTTCTCTTAGTGGTATCCTTTAAGAACTAATCTCTTAAATTTAAACAATCCAACTTCTTTTTCTTTTATGGATTATGATTTTAATGTCAAGTCTAACAACTTGTTACCTAGTCCACAACTTGTTACCTAGTCCAGGATCATAAAATCGATCTCCCATGTGGCTTTTAAGAGTTCTGTTTAGATCACTGATGCATTTTGTATTAATCTTTGTATGTGGTACTAGTTATAATTTAAGATTTATCTTGTTTATGCTTCAGCACCATGTATTAAAACGCTATTGTCTTCCTCCACTGACCTGCCTTTGCACTTTTGTAAAATGTTGCTTCCCTGTAGTTATGTGGGTCTATTTCCAGACTTTCTAGTCTATCTCATTGGTGTATCTCCCTGACTTCTTACCAGCACCATAGTTTTGACTTCTTTTGCTTTCTCCTAAATTTTAAAATACACTAGTGTGAAACCACTAAATATAAGATTTTTTGTAGAATGGTTTGGCTATTCTAGTTCCTTTTCTTTTGCATGTGAATGTCAGGATTGTGTTATTTATAAAGAATCCAACCTGAACAATAGTTCATATTGCACCATATCTACTGATCAATTTAGGAAGAAATAAATTAGTGTGCTGTTAATTTAGTGTGCTGTTTCTTTCAACACATGAATTCACTTGCCTTTATATCTGTTTAATTTAATCATGTCATTGTCATAGAGGCCTAGATAACCTATAATTCTTCTTTTGGAATCTATGCAATGAGAAAAATCTAAACTCCTAGAAAAACTATATGAATAAATTTAGTACAACATTATTTCTCATGGCAAATGCATGGTATATATTCAATAATCAGAGAATAATTAATCTCAAACTTATACATTAAGAATAATCACCTATTCAAAAGATGGCTTTAGAATTGAAGTACTAACATGGGAAAAAACATAATCATAAGTGAAATACCTAGAATATCATATCTTATGTAGTTATTATAGTTATGTAAAAATATTACAGTAACAAAAGAAAAATACTCAAACAATAGTTCTTATTCTGTAAGGGAGACAGAACTATGAGTGGTTTTGTGTTGCTATACTTTCTTAATTTTTGCAGTTTGCATTAGCAGAGGCTGTATTTAGCCTCGGAGGCCTGAAATAGTGGACCCGGGTCCCTGAGGAGGACTCCTAGAGGGATAGTGTTAGAACAGCAGAAGGAAGAATGTTCTAGGAATGACAAAAGCCATGCTTGGTTCTTCTGGCTTGCAAACTGTTGTTATGTAACTTAAACTTTTCATATCTTATGTAAAAAATCATGATAGTACTGCTCATTTCCCAAGACTATGAGAAGGACTAAATGAGATGATGCATATGAAGTCACTAGAAGAGTGCTTGGAATACTCAATAAATACTAGCTCTGTCTTTTCTATTCTGTTCTAAATAGCAGATGTGTCTAAGGATTAAGAAGAGGAGAAGTGTTTGTCCCTGAAGGTATTCAAGTTGTGGTACTCTATCTCCTCAGTTTAAAAAGGATAAACTTCATAATCCTTATCTTGAAAGTCCTTTATGCCAACTTTGTGTCTTACCATTTCTCCCAACTGGATTCCCTTTCTCCGTCCTCCACACACTTCTCCCTTTGCACAAGCCTTGTCCTCCCTGCCAATGTGGATTGTCCCCTCCCTCTGCCTGACCCCTGTTGCCCCATCTTTTCCTGGTGGCTGTTGATCACCCAGAGGAGAGGCAGCACAGAGATAACTGAGGTTAATGAATTCATTTGTCAGTCTTCCTTCTAAGTACCCCAAACAGTTTTTATACATTTGTATTTTTTGCCTTTGTGGGGAAGGTGACTGCCTCTCATGGCAGAATGTGAGGCCTACTTGTACTTGATTCATTTTGAGCTTGTACTCTGCCCTTTGGTCTAGCTCTGAAGCCCCAACCTGTATTCATACACACAAAGGTATCACCTGTAGGTGCATAAAAATGCATAGTACAGCTACTTCCTGCTTCTTGGATGAGTTAAATTTGTAGAAAGATGGTTAAGGAAAACGAACTCATAGGGTTATTTCCACCAAGGTACGATAATGATTTGATTTTCCCTGAAAATATTATAATAAGCAGATAATAATGTTTAGTGGGTAGAATAGTTATATAAATATTAGGCATTATAATGCCTAATGACTCTTTTTGTGTCTCCTCTACTACGTTTTGTTTTATGATTTTCCATTTCTGTTATTTTTTTAAAGAAAGGCAGGCTGTCACAAGCAGCCTCTTACTTGAATATGTCTGGAGTCTTGGAAATCTGACTGGTTTGCATTCTACTACAAGTGGGTCTTGTGAGCTTGTTTGAAGATTCTACCAGTGGAGATCACGGGTGTTTGTATACTCCCGCCTGAAGAGACGTCCTTCTCTACTGGGGCAGGTTGTCCTCTTTTAGCGAATGTGAACTTGCAGACTTGGATGAACACACGTGGAGTAGTGTGGGAGAAGGGGGACACTTGCCTAGCCCACAAGATCACCACACTGACCCTGGCTATCAGTGTGATGTTAGACAGGACAGCTAGGTCACACTCCCATCCCCCGTTGCCAATTGTTACATAATACAACTGGTGTAGCCCATTATTTCTATTGTTCTTCAATGCACAATAATGCTGACGTTGTCACTTTCAGCAAATCATTAACTAAAGTAGGGCCACATTTGCTACTACAATGGGAGAGAAATTTTCTCTGTCCATTGTGCTTGTTGTCAATGTCTCAAGAAAGCAGTTTCCATGAGATGTGTTCTCACCTCTTGAGAGAGTTTGTTCCAACCTCTTGTGGCTGATAGCCTATCTGTTGCTTTCATTCCACCCCCGATCCCCACAAAGTCCTCTATGCCTGAGGTAAACACACTAACACAAAACAGACTCATCCAGCTCTCCTCTAGCAACATGTTACTTGGCAGCAACTGCAGAGATGCGAGAACTAAATGCAAGGAAATAAGAACAACCTGCAAGTCAGGTACAGTTTAACCATTCTAACTATCTGAGTCTCATAGCTTTCTGTCCAGCACCTTCCTATTTCTCAGGACCTGTAGAATTTGGACGAATCCTGAAAAGCCTGTCTACTGTCTAACTTTGTAGGTTCCTTACTGTTTTTTAACCCAAATACCTGTCATAGCTTCTCAAACCCTAATTCACTTGTGAAAAAAGTGAATGATAGATCAGAAATCTGGGGGATGTGCCCTGATGTCACAGCCTGGGCTGCTGCTGTCCTTGTTCTGAGTGAAGACCTTATAGTATCAGCGTTGGGTGGAGCTGAGGTTCAAAGAAAATGCTGTGCCGGAGACAGTGAACTGGGCACCTAGAGCCCTCAGATCGAGTCCTGAGCCTGCTGCTACCTCAGTGTGACCCCGGTAGTCTCTTCACCATTGTATATGAAATGACAACTGTCTTGTACTGGCCAGTATAGGATCACAGCTACTTATGGCTGGCTATTTTACTTAAATTAATTAAAATAAAAATAAAAGTTTACTTCTTTGGTCCTTTAGGTACATTTCAAGTGCTCAGTAGCTACACATGTCCAGTGTCTGCTATATTAGCACAAATGGCAACACTTTCGTCACTGTAGAAAGACAATAGTAAACAAAACTGCTCCTGGGTTATGTCTTCAAATAGGTTCTAGATTTTCCTTCTGAGTTTTGTCATTAAATAAAAGGAAACTTTATTAGTGTATAGAAGTACATTTCATTTCTGTCTTGAGGCTTACATAAAACACAGGGGCAGATACTCCTCTAGTTCGGGCAGTTCCTCTACTACATAAAAAGAGCCAGAAATGAGGCTAAGTGGGTGGAGAAGAAGAAAGTTCAGGTTCCCACAACAGAGAGAAGTTTCAGGCAAACATCTGGCTAGGTGGGAAGTGCAGGAAATTTCTGCCTCTAGTGGGGGCCTCAGCCTCATTCCTGCCCCTCTGTTTGGTGAAGAGTAGTCATTCCTCCAACCCAGCTCTGGGGATGGGAGGATACAGGAAATCCTTGAAAGATTGTTTTAGTAGAGAAAGGTTCTTCAAAGTCTTGGGTCATAATGCACATTCACTTCCTCTCTTTCTTTCTCAGTGTCCCTTCCAGCATCCTTGAACATTTCATCTCGTGTTCATTCTCAGCTCCAATGATGTTTCCCTTCATGTACGATGGGAACCTTAGAACTGGATTATTAACCTTAAAATGAACTGAATCTCAAGAAAATCCATTCATTGTACAAAGTTCCGGGTGCATGGAAGAAATCCATTCCAAGTATCAAATATATAGCATAGTGACAAGAGCTAGAAATACAATGCTGTCTACTTGGAATGTGCCAAGAGAGTAGATCTTAAATTCCCTCCCAATAACCAAAAGGTTAACTGTGTTGGGTAATCAGTATATTAATTACCTTGATTTGGTAAACATTTTATAATGTTTGAATACATTTGATAGTGTTTACATACATTATACATCACATTGTGCATTATAATATAGAAATTTTATCAATTATACCTCAATAAAATTGGTGAATAAACAGGGATTCATTGGCAGATATTCAGATGCCAATGCACATTTAGTAAGTCTGGACCTCATTCAGATGGGAGAAAGCATTTAACATTTAAACTTCTGCACCTGATTTATTTCACCAAATATTATGTTTTCAAAGTGTATCCATTTTCCTACAAATGACTCAAATGTATCCTTCTTTGTAGCGAAGTAGTATTTCATTATGTATAGACACATTACATTATCTATTCATCTGTTGTTGGACACATAGGCTGCTTCCAGGATTTAGTTATTTTGAATTGTGCTGCTATAAATATAAGTATTCATGTTTCACAGTAGTAAGATAACTTTAGCTTCTGTGAAGATGTCTACAAGAAGAATACTTGGGCTAAGTGGAATTTTCTAGTCTTACTTCCTTGAGAATTCACCATAATGATTAGACTATTTACACTCTCACCAGCAACATAAAAATGCTCCTTTTCCCTCACCACCTTGTTAGCATTTGCTATTATTTGATTTCTTCATGACTGCTATTCTTTCTGATGTAAGATGAAATCTTAGTGTTGCTTTCATTTCCATTACTCTAATGACCAGAGATACTGAACATTCTCTGATTTGAGTAATGCAAAGTAGAAATAAAGAACAAAATAGCAGATTGACTAAAGGCATCTGGGAGATAGATTCTGCATAAATGGGAAGGCACCAAGGGAGAAAGGTGTGTGGAGGAGAAGACATAAAAGGATTTAAAATGCATCATTTACATGTACCAAATACCCACAATGAACGTAAACATTATATGTCCCAGACAGCAACTACAAATAACAATGATAATTATGAAAATGTGGAAAGGGGATTGAGGATGAATGGAAAAGTCATGTACTGAAAACAGAGACTAATAAAATGAAGCAAAATCAATAAATCTAGGCCTCTCCTTGGAGCTAGACTTATTTATTTCAGTCTGTCACATAGGTGATTACCCACATATATGCCAGTGAATGGAGAAAGTGGTGAGAGTTACAGCCATGATTTCAAAACAGTTAGTTACAAAGTAGTTCTTAAAACTGTGATTGGCATCCAGAAAGGCAAGAAAGCCTGGGCCATGCTCCGCAGTATGCAGTATCCCCTGCTGGAGAGTCTATCCCTGTGCAGACTGGTGATGGCCACAGCCTGAGCTCAAAGTCAGGCACCCAGGGAGAGTTTCTTAAACTGAGTAGCTTTATTTGAAAGACTCAGTTATCTCATCTGTGAAATGGGAACAAAGAGAAGTACCTCCCCAGATTCTTGAGTGGATTAAGAGGTGGCATAACTGAAATATTCAGTGAATTTTAATCACTAAATTCATGTAAGTTTCTGTTGGATTCTTTTTTTTTTTTTTTTTTTTTTTTGAGACAAGGTCTCGCCTTGTAGTTCAGGCTGCTCCTGAACTCAGTCTTGAACTCAGCAATCCTGTTGCCTCTGCTTCCCAAGTGCTGTGATTACAAGTGTGAGCCACCATGCCAAGCACTGTGGTATGTGGTTCTGATTACTCGTGGGTGTGAGTCTCCATGCCCAGTATTGTATGTGGTTACTGGGGATCAAACCCCGGCCTTGCAATTGTAAGGCAGGTATTGGAACCACTGAGCTAAATGCCTGGCCCTGTTGGATTCTTATTCTGACTTTTCCTACTCTTCAGAAACTCCAAATATTTTATAAGCATGACCTTGAATTTCATATCTCAACTCTTCAAGGATTCTCAATTTAATTTAGCAAAGAAGTTTAAATTGCCCCTGTGATTTTCTTAATTGTTAACTATGTGAGTACCTTTCATGTCTTTAAAACTGTTCATGCTTCTTTTTTTTTTTTCATTTTTGACCATTCCACGGTTCATAAGGCACTTTGCAGCTTTTCAAATTGTCACCTTTGTTTAATTAGCCCAGAGACCCTGCAATGTCAGTCTTTGTCAGCTGTATAACAAGCTCTGTGGGTAGCTTGCAAATCCCTGACCAGGATTTTTTTTGTAATGATTTTGCAATTTTTCCCTTCTTCAAAGCAAACAGACAGAAAGAGAGCCTGGATGCACAAGAGCGAGTGGTGGGGGTGGGGACTACGTGCTGCTGCGCTGGTTGGCAACTGGCTGTTGGATGAGAATAACAGAGTTATTCAAACAATATGAATCTCAGCCTGAGAGAGGCAGCTTTATGTGTAGGACAGAGGCCTCCTTGTGCTATTTATTTACTTTAAACCCAGTATTACATTTGCCCACTAGAACCTCCCAAGCAAAGAATTTGACATTGGCCTTTCTGAATCTTCCATTCAGTGCTTTACTAAGTTTATGGCTGGGAGTAAAAGTATTGATCTGGTTACCCCAAGAGATAGCATAAGCTGGAAACAGATACAGGTTTAAAGAGGATTTAGAGACATTAATGTGTAGTGGATTCTCACAGGGTTATTAGGGGACCTTTTGTGGCCGTAGCAGGAGTCAGTTGGAGTGTACACCACCCACTGTGACTTAAGATTTGTTGCCCAGATTGTAGTGTTCTGGAAGGTATTGGGGGGGTTACTGATAAAAGATGCTCTGATACTGTAGTAGGTCACACGTGCAAATGTTAAGTTTTTATCTATACGTTATCTGAACCAGAAGCCTGAGGAAAAAATACCTCTTTTGTTTAAAATAATGATTAAGTGACAAAAGTGACTTTGAGATTGGATTTGTATTTAACCAAAACTTAGTACAGAGTGTCTTAACAATAACAATGTGCAGAAAATGACCTATCAATAGCTACTCCTGGCTTATGGTGTTCAACAAGGGAGTGTTTTTACCAAGGCAAAGAGGGACTGGCTCTTCTGATTTTAATGCAGGACTGAAACTTTATAAGTATGCCTCTGGGGCCAGGTTAGCCTTCCACACTGCTGGCTCCATGAGTATTTACACTGAATTTAGTATGTTCTCTTTCTCCATGAGTCAAGCGCTCTTTTAACAAAAGCTGTGGCTCTTGTTTGAGCTGCTTCCCTACCACTCGTAATATGAAATACAGATGCTATTGATTTCTCAGTATTTGGAGTAATTGTTGAGTAAAAGGAATGTGGGGAGAGGAGAGCCTGTCCTGACAGTCAGGAATACCCAGCCTATTAGGAGCTTCAGCTACTCAGAGGTAACTGACTCTCCATGTCAGTTTCACTGGGTCTTAGCACTGCTTTGGATACTTTTAAATTCAAGAAATGGCAAATAGTTTGAAGCCTCTGTTGGCTTTTTTTTTTTCTATTGGAGGGTGTCAATGGGTGGGAAGAAGGCAGAGTGTCCAGTAGGCTGATATCTTGTGACAGATTTGTTAGGTAATTTCATGTGAGTGGAGCAAACGGGTTCTCTGTCATCCCTTTGGCGCTGCGATTCTGTGGGTCTAAGATAGAAAGATCTATTTCAGAGGAAAGACAATTCCATGCAAATTATACTGGATAGAGTTCTCGCTGTATTAGTGGCCTGGTGTCTTATTTTTACTGATTTCAGAAATAATGAGAGAGCAAAGCAGCAGCCGAGTTGTTCGCTGGGGAACTCTTTCCATCAAAATAGATATTACTTCTTTTTTCTCTGGCAATTGAGCCTTTGTTCCTTCTAAAAGCAGTTGTCATGAACTCCTCATTACCATTTTTCTTAATATGATAAGTGTAAACTACAAGAGAGCTATCATGTTTGAAAAGCTGCAGCAGCCCTTAGAAATCTAATACTAACGCCTTGTGTAATTCTTTGAAAAGACAGACTGGGAGCTGCACAAAATGTATCCTTCTGCTCTCCTTGGCCTGGAGTTGTTATTCTTTCTGAAATGCCGCTCTGTGGATGCCTCTACCCTGTGTTTCTCTCTAGCAGTAGGAGAGCAACCAATCCCTCTGGTAATTTTGGTGACATGAAAACAAATTGCATGTTGTTCTCCTAACAAAACAAAACAAAATAATTCTTGACAGATTTGTTTTAGTTGTACTTTGAATGATAACTAATAATTGTCATTTTCTTATCTTCTTTCCAATTATGAATATTCTAGTTAGCCATGGCACATTCCTGAACCTGGTCCAAGTTTCTGGTTCTTAGATGTGTTGCAAAAATCAGTAAATGATTTTTGAAAATGTAAAATGAAATGTAAACCACTAAATATGTGCTGAGAGAGGAACCAAGGAAGGTATGTGAATTTTCTCAAGCTGATTTGCCTGAGCTGGAGAACAAGGAGCCAACTGGAGGAGAACCATAAAGAAATGCCTCCCAAGATGAAGAGGCAGCATGTCATTTAGTCCAGTAGAAAAGACTCTGAAAAAAGGAGGCTGTAATGTTATGAAAGCCTGAGGAAGTGTCTCAAGCCAGCATAATTTAAGTCATGGTCATTGGATGTAGTTGGTAGCAAAATAATTTGAAACGATAGAGTTGGAAATCCAACAGTAAAGTGAAAAATCACTTTGAAAAAAGAGTAGTGGTGCTCTTTTGTCAAAATTAGCTTTTTGATGAAATTGACAAGTTCAAGGGCTAGAAATCTAACTGATCATCCAGGAACCTTAGAATCCTCAAATGCCTACACTGGACCACTGGGCAGAAACTCTATTTCCTTTTGCTCCTGATCTTTACAAAACAGTTTCTCAATAGTGAGTTCTTACAATAAGCCAAACAACTCACTGTTGTTTAATCTAACTTTGCCTAGTGGAGCAGCCAAGACATCTTTTCTGACTGGTTCAACCTGAAGTAGGCTAATGTCCTGATAAGGACTGAAATGATCCAATAAGGCAATCACCTGATGGGGAAATCAGTGGGGATGAGTGAATTCTGGTCAGTGTATGGGTATTGTTTTCTCTGTATCCATCATTACCTTTGGAAATGTTTCTTTGCAGTGCATGACGGTAGAGGGCTTGAGGTTTAACAGGTCCAAAATGCTGCATAGATGGACCTGGCCACGTACATTCCCATTCCATGTGGTGGGGAAAGCAGAATAGATTGCATCTGGCAATGGCAAGGAGATGGCTCGATTACTTTCTGAAGGGAAAGGGAAAGAAGCTTGAGGGTGCTACTTACTGTGCTTCCCGATTGCAAATCTGTGTTAGGCTCTTTTCAGTAGCACCTTGGTTCACAGCTGCCAGGATAAAGGCAGCCTGTATGAGCCAGACTCTGCATAGAGTTAGAACAGGAAGAAACTTTCAGATCCCCTTAAGCAATTGCCAGCACCAAAGAGTTGAGAAGTCAATTACTTATTTAAAAGAGCATTGCCAGAGTTTTTATGCCATGTTGGTGAACTTGTTAGTGTTAATTTTTAACCTACTCGATCTTTTGGAGGGCAGTCTGTTAGATGACACTTTGTGTTGAACACTGTCACCCGTAGCTTGTGTTCAATGTGACAGTTCACTTTAGATCTCCTCCTTACTGGTGCTTGCACAGAAATGAGTACTGTAGTCTCAGGACACTGCCTTAAGCGCATCCAACAGAATACAGTTTAGCTAAATGGAAGAGTCTTGACCACGAAAGAGACATGGCAGGAGTAGTTAGCAAGGAAGCCCAGGAAAATCTACTGTTCTAGTACTGTGTTGTTAGTCTCCCCAAGAGTTGAGTCAACTGTGTTGCTACAGTAAGACAACATTAAGCTCCCCTTACGTTCCCTTCCCCTACCACTACCCTTAAGTAATAATATATTTCCTTGGCTACTTTGGTTGGACATATTTATATGGCATGCAAAAAATGATGCACATTCTGTTTTCCATCTTTTTGTATATATTGCTGACTATTCAAAGGAAAACACTGCAATTACTGGTTAGGTAAGTGTAGTAGAGTTGCTCCACAACTCCATAGCCTGCCTTTCTGGGATCTCATTTCTACAATTCTTGATAGAGACAGTCTCAATTTAGAAATGGACTGCTCACTCACTGCCTTCTAAGATAGCAGGCTCACACAACACCACAAAGGACTAGAATTTATTTTTTATTTTGGGCTCGAATTGTTCCTCTAATAGCTTTTATCCATAGAGCTGTCCTAATCTCTTGTCAATAAGTCACAGATCTCTTCTACCAGTACTTGTCTATACCCAGAACTTTTCCTATCAGCTCTCATCACACTAGTAGCTGTCTCTTGGCAAAGACTGCAGGGGCCTGAGATGGAACATCCAGGATAGCATCCTATGCTTTTAGAGGAGTCTTCTTCATGCAGTTTCCAATAGAACTCTGACATTCGATGTTCTGATCATCACACTTAATGTTCCTTGAGTTGGCTTAATTCTTTTGACTCCCACAGCCCCTCATGTTTACCTGAAGATAAATAGCTATGGTCCTTAGGATTTTACCCTAAGCATTATAGCTAAGCTGGAAGATCTTTCTTATGCAGAGAATTTGGTTTATGTGTCATTTGGTTTATGCATTTGGTTTATGTGTCATTTACTGTTGATCAAATCCATCTTGTTGGAGAAAAGCCTCTGCTGCAAGATCTTTCTAAATCTTGATTCATATCATAGCATAGTGTCCCCTGTAAGTTTGATATGCAGACATCTTCTAATGTTCTTTTCCATTATCTACTGAATGATGTAATATGTTTGAGAACATTTTTGCAACCAAAGAACCCTATTGAGAAGAACCCTATGTGAGCATAATGTTAAATGAAATAAGTTTGACAAACAAGCTTAAATATCTTATATGAAAACTCAAAAATATGAATAAAGATTAAAATCACAGTAAGAGGAAGGGAGATGGATCATTTTCAAAAGGAGGGAGGGCAAAAGAAGGCAATGGAAAAGAATGAAAATGTGTTATGTACATGGACCAACACCACAAGAAACATAAGCAATAAGTGCTGCAAATATACAAAATATTAATACAAAAAAGTAATTGTAATTATTGACACTAGCCAACTTCCACAGGGACAGACTTCCAATGACAGACCACTTCAGACTTGCCTGCCGGGCTGATCTTCTAACAACTCGGAAATCTGTGTGAGCTTATTTCAGCACAGTGTGTAATCATGCACCTTTCCCATCCCCACCCTGAGCTTCAAGAGTTGTACAAGAGGTTTGGCTCAGGCTTTGCTGAAGCTACTGTCCTGTGCCCACTTTCCCACTTATCCAAGTAGAGGCCCATTTCCTAAGCAGCATCAGTGTTCCAGACCATGGTCTCACCAGGGTTAAAAAGGCTTTTGAGCTCTTCATGCAGAGTACATGGTGCATGAGTATCTTGCATAAAACTGACTTGTTTTGGAAAACACAACAATTGTCCTGAGAGGCGCTACTGAAGACAGATGCCAGGACCTCTGTGCACATGCCCAGCTTCTGCTCTACTTTCTCCTCCCCTCAAGATCCATTTCAGAAGGAAGAGTGAGTCCCCTGGCTTTGGCCAGAGGGCTCCATCCCATGGCTCTTGTCCTCCGTTCTGGGAAAAGCAGACAGGGTGGTGCTCGTTTTCTGCTGTCACCTCACAGCAATGCAGCCACACACCGCAGTACCACACGGAGAGCAGCAGCCATGCAGCCTGCACCAGGACACAGATCCTCTCCCACATGGCTGCTCAGCTCCGTTCCCTCCGTGAGCCTCCTGCGAGCCCATTCTACTTCCTTTCCTCTCTTTCCCACCAACAGCTCTATGTCTGCAAATAATGCGCCAATACTTGTTTCTGTCCCCTCTGAGGGAGAAGTGGAGATTCCCACAGGGCCATTAGCAGTTAGTGTCACACTGAGAGCAGGGATTTGGCTGCACCCTTCCTGAGGCTTAACCCTTGGGCAGCCTCTCGTGGGCATCACAGGGGCACTAATGCCTAACTGCTCTGCCCCTCTGATCCTCAGAGTGTTTGCGGGGCCCATGGATCTGAACATTCTGAGTAACTTATTCAAACACATTAGATTTACTTGAAAGTTGACCCACATGTCCAATATTAGTGTGTGTGTGTGTGTGTGTGTGTGTGTGTGTGTGTGTGTGTGTGTGTGTTTCTGAAAGGGAGGAACTTCTTCCTAAAGAAACAGATTCAATTTCTAACATGAAGACCTCAGTTGCATAAATGGAACATGTAAACTGAATGTTTTCAGAAGGAAATTAGAGAACTGGAAAAGGAAGGACGCTGAGGCTGTGTCCCTAGGCTACCTGGCCTAGAATAATGCCCAGCTTATGCATAGTGTGGCCAACAAATATAGTGTTTCTAAATAAAAGATGATGACCCTAAAGACACAGCTCCATTAATGGCCCTCAATCCTCACTTTGTACACACTTATCCCATCATCCTCGCCCCCTTTCCGAAGCAGTTCTGGATGTCTTCTTTCATGAGTGTTTGTAGTTGTGGTGTCAGTATCCTAAAGCAATTCAAAACACTTACCCTTTATGATCATGTTGACTTTGGAAAAGAGGCAAAAGTCTCACAGTGCCAAATCTGAGTAAGCTGGACAAGGACATAGTACACTTTTGTATGAGCCTGACTTTCCTCTGAATAACACTTGGCAGTGGCATTCTCTGTATTTTTATCATACTTGATAAAAATATTGATTAAAAAAGGACTTCCAGAACTGCTTCAGAAAGTGGCAAGAATGACAAGATAAGCTTATTCAAGGTGAAAGTGGTATTGAGGGAATTGGGGCCAATGTGTCTTATATTGTAATATATTTTAAAAACACATTCACTGTATTTTTCAGTTGTTCCATGTGTATTTATATTGTGACCAAAGTAACTTTTAGGAATGTAGTTTCAGAAAAAGAATAGCCCTCAATTGGGGTCAGTGACCTAGATAGTGTACCATGGCATGAGACTCATTTAATTCCAAGTCCCGCTAAGAAGAAACACTGACTTGATTTTGTTATTTTATTCCCCATCTATCTGAGAATTGATCAACTGTTCACAGTTAGCGTTCTTAATCAAGGGAATTTATAAATACTTCCAAAGATGCATTCCCTACACACTTGGCATGTCAGTCGAGAGAAAAGGGAAGGCACATGCAGGCCATGTTCTCCTGAGCTCCAGGCAGCAAGCTAAAAGGCCTGTGTGCTGGAACTGTGGTTGTGGAGCTGGTACCAACAGCATCCAGTGTGTACAGCACTCATGATTTTCAAAGCCCTTGCATGCACATCAGCTCACTTGCTCTTGTGGCTGCCTTGTGATGTAGATAGAGCAGGTAAAATCAGAAGTGAACACCATTGGTAAGCAGAGCTCAAGAGGACATGGCCTGCAGGTACTATCCAAGCCAAAGGCTACATATCGCTGGTGGGATAGCTGAGACTCAGGGCGGCTGAGCAGTTTGACCATAGTCACTCAGATAGCTGTTGGCAGAGCTCAGGCCTGAATCAAGCTCTCCTTTTGTTATTCTCAGTCCAAAGACTTTCAGGAGCTGCTTTTCACCATACAAAGAGCAACAATAATGAAATATAGGAGATATCGCCATTGCTTGCATTCATTATGATAGTCACTTGAAAGGTTGCTACAGTCATATCTAAAGTTTGAAGGCCTTGAAGATAAGGACCTTAATATTCATGTTTAACTTCAACATATATTTTAGAACAGCTACTGTGTGTCAGGTATAATATAAGACCCCGAAACACATATGCTGTCCCTCTCGCCTCCACTGGGAACCTTTGCTAAGTTCTCTGTACAGTGACTTCCTCCCACTACTGTCTACCCTGCATCTTTGTGGATTTCCCTGATTTGTCTCTCTCCAACAAGATCGAAGAAAGACACAGATGAAGGAGAGTTTCTTTGCAGAAGTTTAGACTGGCCAAATGTGTGTGGATAGTTTTTGTGTTAAAGGAGAAATGATGATGGCTGTTGAGTGCAGGTGTTTAACATGGGAGCCACCTGTAAAAGTCTCAGCAACACATTGGAGCTGGTGCTTCTCCTGCCCTAGTGATAGGGTCAAAAGTTGATATGGTAGGATGAGGGTGCATAGGTGTTCTTATCTTAGGAATAGCAAGAACATAAATACAGATTACTATCTTCAAATATTAATGAAAAGGACAACAATGAAAGATCGGCTGTAAGCTTGCCACTCTTTACAAGTCTGGCCCATTTTGAGAAGTGGAAGAGCGTGCTATAAAGTTCCTGACTGAAGATATCCTGTCAGGAAATTATATTCCTTTCAACTGCATCTTCCCCACTGTAATCAAATGCATCAGTCGTAGCATAGGCTTGGCGAACTGTTTCATGGAGTCTCACATTTTCACACACAGAGAATCAGTTGTAATTGAAAAATGCAAGTGCAGTTCTGTGTGATTGGCCAGCAGGGTAGTGCGCTTTGCTGGCAAAGCAATGTCATCAGATTCTGCTACAGAGTAAATGCAGAAGAGCTAAGGGACTAAGAAGTGATATCATTCTTCCTGGTGTCTGAAACACCTTTAGCGAACCCTGAGGCACACATCTAAAACCCACGTGAAAGAAGATGTGAGTAGGCCTCTGGTTGCTTGAGGTGCACCCCTGGTTGGGGACAACAGACAATAGTCCAGTCCTGGGGATGTAGCTCAGTGGCACAGAGATTGCCTAGCATGTAGGCCCTGGGTTCCATTGGTATCAAGAGATAGGAGTGAGGGAGAAGAAACTATTTTCAGGCTTGGGTTTGCTGTTTCTTAGTCTACTTTTGTGAAATATTAACTAAATTTTATTTACTCAAATTATTTTCAGTTGACTTACAAAATCATATACATTTCAGGAGTAACATGATTTTTGGCATATGTTTACATTGTGGAATGGTTAAGTCAATTTAATTGGCATATTTATCACCTCACATACTTACCTGTTTATGCTCAAAGTATTGAAAATTTACATTTAGTACTTTTCAAGTATACTGTATGTTATTAACTGCAGTCATCACCAAGTACAATAGATCCCCAGAACTTTTTCTTCCTAATTGAAATGTTGTGTCCTTTGAACAACATCATTTCCCTCTCCTCTAGGTATGTATTTTAAAGGATCTAATTTTGGAGACCAGCCTTAATCAGAAAAAAAGAGCACCTAAATTGAAAAAGAGATCATTGAGTATTTTTAAGACACATAGTAATTAGAAGTCTGCTTTAAAGTGTTGTCACATAGAGTTACTTTGGGTTGAGTTCTGATGAATCCGTAAGTAGCATTTGTCATGAATGTTATCAACTGGATACAAATGCACAACTCAAACACACTTCGAAACAGTCTATCTTTTAAGTAGGTTAAGCATCCCCTCTAAATCTTGTGTGCATTTTTAATGTACTTACCGCCTCCTTTTTAAATAGCGCTGGGTAAAATTCAATCTGTGTCAGCGCTTGTCTGAATAATACTTACAAATTCTGCTTCAGCAGTGCCACTGTGAAGGAAGCTGTGAAGTACCTGCTTGCATTACAGCTCTTCATACATCAAAGTCTCTTTTTGAACTAGGTAATTATAGAGGGAAAAAGTCATGTTTTAGTGCTATGTGAGAGTCCTTATTAATATTACCTTTGAACTGACTAATTATGCTACCTATAAAGATTGGGGGGAAGTATTATATAACTCACTCATTAAAAAGACTTTCACAAACTTTGATCCCCTCTAACCTCCCCAAAGTCCTCCTTTATTTTCCTTATTACATTGATTTTTATGTTTAATGTTTATATATGAAAATGTTTGATGAACCCAACACATGCAGATGCCCTCTCGCTTTGCCAAATGTATCATCTCATTTTGAGCATGTGATTTGATTATCCCTGCTCTTGGGGTAAAGCATGTTGTCTACCTGCCCTAAGACTCAAGAAAGACTTGACCAGCATCTCTTTTCAAACTGCATGCTGGAAAGAGCTCAGAAGGTGCCCCTGCTGATAACAGGGTGCGAGCCCCGAGGATCTCCCTATTTGGAGACTCGAACTCACACAATCATGTACAGCCAGTTGGAACTGAGCTACCAGTCACACGGGAGCATCCTCTGTAAATGAGAAATAATTCTGTCCAGCTGCCTCATGCCATTTAAGTGAATTGTCTTAAATATTTCTAAAGGACCTACTACATTTACTGCCAAGGAGGGGCTTGACATTCCAAGTGTCCAGAAATAAAGCTGCTGTTTTTCTTCATCAGGAGATGACCCATTCCTGGCCTCCGCCTCTCACTGCCATGCACAATCCTGGAAACTCTGAACAGAAAACATTCCCCACCCCAGGGCAGGTCAGTTCTCCTCCACTCTCCATTATACACGAGCCTTCTGACTGAAATCTTCATGATAAAATGCTTTGGTTGTCTACTGCCATGAAAATCTAGAGTCTCCTTACCCCCACAAAATGGTGATATAAATATAATTTTTATCAAAAGGGAGCTTTTAAAACCACGTACCCCACACACTGGTATGCGTATCTTACCAACTATGCATTACCTGGCCTGTGTACCACATGTAGAGCTGATAAGTCAGAGGGGCCAAACCTACCTTTTAGGGGACTGGGGAGAAGATTTATATGTTTCAGATTAAGAAAACTTATTCTCCTCGCACCTATGGATTGCTTTTCATTTTTGTACATCAACTTCTGGTCTTTGCTCCCAAGCAGAAGAACCTTTGCAAATCAGCATACCACATTCACAGCCACCTTCCCTTCCTTCTCTAGGATTCTATTGTAAAATCTTGAATCCAGTGTTTTCTTCCCAGTAACAACTTATCAGCATCAGTTTTAAAAGTGCCTAAATAATAGATGTAGCAAATCTAACAGCATTTTTAAATTGTAAAAATCACTTCTTTCCTTCCTTCTTTCCTTCTGTCATTATTTTCTTCCATTTATTCAGGATCTATTTACTGAGGGTATAAAATGTTATTAAAGTTAACAATAAAGAAAAGTTTCTCCATGCTATCAGATAACTGAGAAAGCAATGTATGTAGCAAGAGTCTTCGTAGAGACTACAAGACTCTAAGAGATATGTAACCCTTCCCTGGAGAGTTGAGGAAGTGGTCACCATATAGTGGAAACATTTAGAGAATAATCAGGACAGTTGTGGAGACAGGCCTCAAGAGAAGAACACTTCAGTAAAGTGTTCACTTCAGGACTGCAGTAAACCAAATCACAGAGAGAAGCAAGATGGTGGACTGATTTGTATGCATAAAGGTGCCAAGTGGCTGGGGGAATCTTGTGATGGGCCAGTAGGGAGAAATGAACTCTGGCCAAGTGACTGCATTGCTCTGAAGGGTCGTAGAAGTCACCTAAAGAGTTTGGACTTTATAACAGAGAAATACCCAATCAGATCCTTTTAGTTTTAGGGTTCATGACTTTGACAACAACCCTGCTCTAAACTATGCTGAATTTTCCCCCCTAGATCTTTGCAAGAAATTGGAAGTAAGTGAGCAGCAACCTCACTGTCCCAACCTGGGAGCGTGACAGCCCTTCCTGTGTCCCCACTCCCTTTCTGTAGGGTTCCCTGGGGTTGCTGTTCTTCACGTTAGCATTTCCAGTAAAAGGAGCATTTCACTGGTTTGCAATGAATCCAGTATTTGGACAGAAATTGCAGCTTTTAGTTGAGGTTTCCAGTTTTGTAGATAATTTGTGCAAGTTGCAATTTTGATATTTCTAAGTGTAAACAAAAGAACTGATTGTTTAAATAGGCTTTCAGAGTCTGAGCACAATTTGGAATCAGGCATAATTACATTTTTTGCCAATTATATATGCTACACCAACCCTGTAAGAGAGGTAGAAGCAAGTGATATAAAATGGTAAGAGCAGAATTACCACACAGCCACTATTTTATTCCATTTCATTCCTGTCAAAATGTTGATTTGAAGGGAAAGTACAGGAACACAATACAGTAGTACCATATGTCTCACCTTATTGTAAGCACTTAATATTTACTAAATAACTAAATCCTCACTACAGCCCAAGGATACTGGCAATTTGATCATTCATAATTTATAGAAGAAGAAGTAATATGCTTGATATCACTCAGAAGATAAGTGATGGAACCAGAATTTAGATCACAGGTGTTCAGACACCAAGGGTTAGACTATTTTTCAGTGTGTCATGTTCCAAACACAGTTAGATACCACAACTGAAATTGCATCTTCCAAGATATGGCTGTCGCCAGTGCATGTGTGTAACAAGGCTGCTGCCCTTTCATCTGTGTTGGTAGCAGGGCTGAGTAATACCAACCTCTTGGAAGACATCACTTTTCTTACATGACAGAGCTTCCCTAAAGGCAAGAATGCTGCCATGGGAAGTGTGGTCCTAGAAGCTTTTAATCTTAGCTCTTTCCTTGCTCTATTCTGTCTGTGTGGTCCTGTTCAAATTCCTCTGAACTTCCACTTCTTCAGGGGGAATAATCTAATCTCATACATTTACGAAAACAGATATAACTGATGAATCCTCAATTTAAGTTTTCTTACCAATCCCAAGTTGAAAATGCCACATTTTCTCACAGAATATGAAAAACACAAGGAAAGGCTAAGTACATGTGAAGCAGAATTAAGGGAGTCACAGTGTGCCTGGGGGAAGCTTGATAAAAGAAGCATCCTTTGGAAAACAGACTGGCATCCTACAACCTATAAGTCTTTATGTTTTAAAATTAAATGGTTAAAATTATCAAAATAAAAAGATATGGTATTATCATTAATATGATTATGAATATGAAATTTGAATCTCAATGTCTATAAATCAAACTTTCTTTGAAGCAAGTCAGTGATGGTGGCATAGACAAAATGTCACCCAAAGCCTAACATATCTACTATCTGGCTCTTTGCAGGAAAAAATCAGCTGACCCCTGCTGTAGAATCTAGACCCTATAGGAGCCTCTGATTGTGGGGTTAACATCAAGCCAATTATTTAAAAGGTTCTCATATAATTTTACAAAAATAATTTTACATCAATAGTTTTCAGGATGTATGACAAGTATATGGAAGATGCACAGATCAAAGTCAGGTTTTCTGTGTGTGTTAACAATGACTGGATGCACAATATACATTTATTTTCTATGACCAGATTATTTCCTGGTTGGATATTTATGTAATGTGACTTTGCTAATGTACAAAGATGTTTCATTTATTTTGACTTGTGGTTTAATGCCAACCTAGTCTAACATTAAAATTATCAATAATATTTAACATTTGTTACTTAAATCAACAAGTAAAACAATCCCATTTACTCCATTAATCACTGCCTTGATGCTCTCAAACAATTCATTGGGGGGGGGTACAAAGCCCAAGGATCAGTGGAACAAACTAGAAGATGCAGAAGCAAATCCAAACACACTCAACCACCTCATTTTTGACAAAGGGGGCAGATATCTTTACTGGAAGAAAAATGGCCTGTTTAATAAGTTGTGCTGGAAAAACTGGCTTTCTATATGCTGAACACTAAAATTAGACCCATGTTTCTCATCATGCACTAAACTAAAATTGAAATGGATCAAATATCTAAATATTAAAATAGAAACACTAACTCTACTGGGAAAGAGAATAGGTAGAATTCTTGAAGACATAGGTGTAGGAAAAGACATTAGGAGCACAATCCCAGTCACACAAGAATATTACAAATAATCAACAATTGGGATTGCATCACATTAAAGAGCTTTTGCACAACAAAAAGATCACCAGTAGAGCGAAGAGATAACACACAGGCCAGGGGAATATTTTTACCAGCTATTTCTTAGATAAAGGACTAATATTTGCAATATATAAAGAACTCGAAAAGTTATAGCCCCCAATTTAAAGACCTAATCCAAAAGTGGGCATCTGAAAGGAAGCGATACTTCTTAGATGAAGAAGTAAAGGCAGCAAAGTAGTATCAGAAAAATTGTTCAATGTCACTGGTCATTCAAGAGATGCAGATGAAAACAATACTGAGATTTTATCTCACTCCAGGGAATGGCTGCTATTAAGAAATCAACCAATAGGGCCAGGGATTTAACTCAGTGGTTCTGGAGCTTGCCTTGTAAGCGCAAAGCCTGGTAACCACGTACAGGCGTGGTGACTCATGCCCACCAGCAGTAAGTACCACATTCCACCATGCAGACTGTGGTGGCTCACGCCTGTAATCCCAGCACTCAGGAGATAGGGACAAGAGGATTGCTGGGTTCAAGGCTGAGCTCAGGGCCAGCTTGAACTACAAAGTGAGACCTTGTCTCAAAAAAAAAAAAAAAAAAAAAAAATCATCGAATATCAAATGCTGGTAAGGGTACAGGGGAAAAGGAGCCCTTCTCCATTGTTGGAGGTAGTATAAACTGGTACAACCTACATGAAAATCAGTATGGCAATTACTCAAAATAAATAAATAAATAAATAAATAAAAGTAGTGATTCCATTTGACCCAGCTATTCTCCTTTGTATCTTTCCCAGAATGAAAAGCATCATATCACAGCAGTATACACATACCATGTTTATAGCAGCACAGTTTGTGATAGTTAAATCTTGAAAACAGCCTAGATATGCATGAATGAATAAATGGATAAAGAAAATGTGGTTTTCATAAATACAATGGAGTGTTACCCTGACATAAAGAAGAATAAACCTGAGACAGTTTTAGTTAAATGGGTGAACCTTTAGAACAAGCTTTTAAGTGAAATAAATCAAATACATATATTTATATATTGCATTGTTTTTCTGGTATAGGAAAACAAAAGAATAAATAAGGCCCCAAATAGGTGATAGATATTGGAAAGTAGGAAGACAATGTTCATATGGGCAGAGGAATAAGGTGGGGAAGAGGATTAAAATGAAGGTTAAAAAAAAAGGAAACAAAGATTTTATAAATGGGGAAGGGAGAAGTTGAAAATGGGGAGGAGAGCAGGGGAGAAAGAGAATTGAGATATGTACAGGTTACAGGTTATAGATTCCTTATGATGAAGATGATCTCTGTGTATGACAAATGCATACCAATGCAAAACTGTTTTAAAAATTCTTAGGTGAAGATTTTAAAAGTCAGGTTTACAAGATCAGTACAAAGACTCTTTTGTGTTTTGCTGTCTGATCTGATATTTTCGTTGATTGACTATGGAACTTGTCATTTGATTTTCTGAAAGTATGAAAGTCCAAATGCCTTGTATCTCGATAATAAAACCCTTAGAAAAATAAGAGACTTCACTTTATAGTTAAGTGGATAAAAATAGATACAATGCTCTGGATAAATGGATTTCTTGGATAATTGAAGGTTATCTTTGCACAGTAGCCATGTAATTGTAATTCATATTTTCATGACTTTCTTTAAAGATTGTATGGACTGTACTTTAGTTGTTCTTGATAAAAGACAGTACGAACATCAGCTATTGTATTATGATGTAATATTCTATGATGCAACTGTATCCTTAGGGACTATAGAATCATTACAGACTGCTGTTTGTCAAGTTCTAAGTTTGCTGTATCATTTCAGGTGGGTTCCTTTGTGTTAGTTTCCTCATCTCAACATTCCTTCCCAAGCCCTGGGTTTCTAGATGCATTTCCTCTTTTTTCCCCTCTGTGATTTGCTAAGAAAGGAAATCAGAGGGCCAGGGTATTTAGAGTTTTTTGTCAAGAGGCAGTTGCTTAGGGAAACGGTGCAAAAGCCGTTGAGTGGAAAACTGCACGGACATCATGAGAGAGGCGTTTCTCACCTCTTATTGAGGTAAAAGTTTTTTGGTGATCATCAAGGAAGACACATATTTTGGGAAACAAAACCATGGTAAATAGATTGAAAGGTTCTCTTTGGATTAAAGCATGGTGGTGTAGTTATTAATTTCTTTTAAAGATAAATTATGCTGTAATCTTCTATTTTTCTGTATAGAGTGGTGTGATTGGGTTTAGCCTTAATTAAATTTTAAGATGACTGATAGCAGTGATCGATAGCTAGTTCTTGGATTTATTTGAGTTCTCTGGCTCTAGTTTGGAATATTTGCCTTGCTGTCTGTACTAATTCTTTCATCCAGTGCCACACTGCTGTGGGACCTTCTGCCTGGCCTCCTCAGCAGGATTCACACACATGTGCCACACTCCCAGCAAGCCCTGTGTGTGCAAATCTAGATTTCTCAAACCAGTGAATGAGTTGTGCAAAGGGTGACTTTGAGATTATGTTTAAATCCACTTGGATAACACTCTATAACTGTATTTCAAATTGTAATGAAATTTAAGCAACATTCCTCTTGTACAAAATGAAGTACAGCTGTTGCAGATGAGGTACAAAGTTGGAGGGGTTTCTATAAAAGGGGAAAGCTTAGCTAATCTATTAATTATATTCTTGTTTACAGTTTTATAAGAGCCGTGATCACTCATTTATTTGAACCAGCTACTCTGTCCTTCTGTTGAGATATCATTGCCTAAGCTAAGTGAGGAATTAAACCCTTGAATTTCACACATGTGGGTCATTTGTTCCCACAAGGCACAGATTTCCAAATAGACACCAGCCTTTCTCATAATCCTGCCAAAATGGCTGTTATCATGTTGAAGCAGGGTTGGCTTGCAGATATTTTTCTTTAAAGCAGAGCTATATACACAAGCCTTGTTAATGTAACTGTTAACAGTAGTTTCCCATTTGCAAACATTTGTTATTATATCTTCAGCAAATAGTGTATACCTTTTGTTCTTCTTGTTTCATTTAACTAATGTTTTTATACAATGTGTGCTTCCTTATAGGAATCCCAACATCTGACTCCAGGATTCACCTTACAGAGTAAGTGTTTTTGGCAATTTCTTCATCGTTCAGGAATCCATGTTCTTTCCACCCTCACTTTTCCCTGTTTCCCACTCAGTATCATTAAAAGAGCAATAAAGACACTGTTATATTTGATATATTCAATTAGCTCCATTTTTTCATCTGTTATGCATGGCAGGAGGCACTGAGGCAGTGTGACTGAGAAGGCTGTCTGTCTGTCTGGAGCTGATTTTAATTCTGAATAATCATTTGACAGTAGAAACTTGAACAGTAATTGTGCCCTTTCGTTTCAGAGTGGAGTGACCCCACCGGCAGAGCTTCTGCAAAGTCAGTATCATTCAAGTTGTGAGTACTTGGGTTCCCACAACAGGCCTCCTAGGGTACTGGGCAAGGAAACAGAGTCTCGGTGCTAATCTCTTGTTCTTTCCTGCTCCTTCACACTGAGAATCCCCACTTACAGTGATGCGTACTTTGGTTGAGAGATGGATCAGATGGTCTATTGTCCCTCATCCAAGTACTAACCAGGCCTGGCCCTGCTTAGCTTCCAAGATGAGGCATGTAAGCGCAAAGCCTGGTAACCACGTGGTCACCATCAGGAAGCTCTAGTAAAAGTAGAAAGCCTGGTCACCATCTGTCTATGGTGATATGGCCATAGACAGATACTCTATTGTCTAAGTCCATTCAAACTGTTTTAACACCATAAGCTGAGTTGCTTATAAATAACAGAAATATGGTACATCACAATTTGGAGGCCAGGAAATAAGAGGTCAAGGCACCAGAACACATATCTGATAGGAGCCCCTTTCCTCATAGACAGTCATCCCCTTACCCTAACCTCACCTGGCAGAAGAGACTAGCAGTTTCTCAGGCACTCCTTTAGAAGCCAGGAATGTTAGCACACACTTCTAATCCCAGTACTGACTTGGGAGACTGAGGCAGGAGACTCATGAGTTCAAGGTCAGTCTAGACTGTAAGCAACACTCTGTCTCAGAAGTCCAAAAAAAAAAAAAAAAAGAAAAGAAAAAGAAAAACACAAAGTAGATATGAAGGCACTAACCCCATCCATAAGCCCTCTACTCTCATGACCTAGCTACTTCCAAAACACACCTCTTCCTAATGCCATCATTTTGGGGTTGAGGATTTTAACATATGAATCTTCATTTTCTTCAAATATTCATGGTATAGGACCCATAATAAGTAAGTAACAGTAAAAATGAAGTTTACTATAAGGTGCTCCATCCAGTCAAGCAGACAGGCTGGGTCAGTCTCTGGGATAGGAAAGCAATGCGATTTCAGGGAAAAATATCCATAGATGGCTTGTTACTAAAAGTCTGACCACTTGTTTGAGCATCATTTAACTTTAGCTACCGACATTGTTATGCACAATAGTTAGTTACAGCCAGCAGATCATCTGGCATCTATATACTATATACAAAAGAGAGAGCAGCTGGGAAATGAAAGAATAAGAGATTACATGGAGGTGGTTGAAGTCCAGAAGTCAAGGCCTTAACATTTACTCAGCATTGTCTTCATTATTTTTATTAATGTTAACTGAAGGAGGAGTTTGAAGAAACTTATTTCTTCAGATTAACTGTTGTAGATTTTTAAATATCCATCTGTCCAAGAGAATATCAAGAGAGTATTTCTTGCACAATTTCTTTCCTTCCAAATAATACAAAAAGGAAATTGACTTGTCTGTGTAATGTTACATACTTGAAGATTTTTCCAAATGAAATCATTTGTCGCATTGAAGTGGCCTAATGGCCATTTCATACTTGAAATGAATTGCTCGCCTTTTGGGAGATCATAATTGCATAAAGCAACTGTGAATGACATGTAGAGGCTCTGATTAAGTCAGAACCAGTTCTAACCCACACTCTTGCTGGTGTGTAGTAGCAAAGCTCCAAAGCCCGGACCCCATCCCCCGCCTTCTTATTTAGATTTCTGGCCTGACCTGCACCTTCTAATTCAAAGCTCAATTTCAGTGATCAAGATTCCTCAAGTTTGAGTAGTAGTAAAATACAAGAGAAGAGGCTAAATAAAACAACCACCCTGGCTTAGGGACCAAACTATGTGGAAGCCCAGAAATCAAAATCATCTTTATAATGATCAGTTCACCTTTTCCATTAATCACATAAATTGTCCTTTGCTTTGTTGTCCTCCTCTCCTACTTCAACCTTACCCAAATTAGAAACATAATGAAACGCACACATGTGCACGCACACGCGCACATACACACACACACACACACACACACACAGAAAATCAATGCAGGTTTACTAATGTGAAAATTATTTTCCAAAGTAAAACAATCTCACTGCAAAGCCATGAGTTAGGCTACTGTGGTGAAGTACGCTACCTTCAATGTATACCGTGGGATTTCATAGCTCAGTAGTTTGTAACTAACAAAAATAAACTCATGAGTGCTGGCTTATGCTTGGAAGCTGCATTTCAGAGAATAGCACACTGGTTAGTAAGAGTGCAGTTCTCCACAGGAAGCTCTAGTAAAAGTAGAAAGCACTGAGTGTATTTTATGAATGATTCACTCTCTTTTTGGCTCCTTGACCTAAAATCCAAGCTCTGCCTGTCAGATTTTAGCAGGAATAAGTACCCTTCTTATGGTAGAGTACAAGTTTAACATATGACAAATCACAGCTTTGATAACATAGTTTTCTTTTTAACTTCTCAGTTATTATTAGCTCAAGTATTACTATTATTCTCCCACAGTGTATTTTGAAGGCAACTTCTAGAACTTTCCGTGTAGCAGAGAAAACCCCAGAACATAGACTGCTGGGGCCTGAAACTTGGTGGGAAGAAACCCCTACGTCAGCTGGGCCCCTGGAAAGATGTCCCCCCAGAGTGGGCAACTTTGCTGGGTACGCTGTCTGCCACCTAGTACAGTAGAGTCTAGAGTAGTGTAAAACGGAGTGCCTTGGTTGTTAGAACACTTTACACATTTTCCTTCTCTTGACTTGTTTTCCCTGTTTGAGGAAGCACAGGTTCCATCCATATGCAGCATGCTTATAGACTGTGCCTAAGCACAGGTCTGAAGAACCCGGCCACCTCACAATGGCAGCCATCTGGGCTCACTCTTCCTCCATGACAGTTGCTGCTCTCTCTGGCCTGATACTAGAACATGGATGGCCTGCCAGAGAATGAGGCACTTTCCTGCTCACTCAGCATATTTCATTCGCTTGCAGCACTTTTCACAAGGTGTCTGTCACCCAAGGAATGTCCCAGCTGCTCCATCTGGAACCTTAAATTCTCTGTTGGAACTGTGGAATTGGTGGGAAACACCTAGGGTGCATGAAATGTGAGTTTAAATCGTAGGAGAACTTATATTTATTTTAAAATATACAGACTGAGCCACTTAAGGAAAACTAAACAAATGAAAGGATATGTATGGGTGCATGTATCATTATTTTTCAGAATTCAAATATAAACGTACTCCTTAATAATTAAATCTACCAGTATAAATGTATCTTTGGCATTTGTGTATGTATAGGAATGCATTTGTGTATGTATAGGAAACGTAGAGTCTTGTCCCTGAGTTATATCTTTTTATTTATTTGTTTGAAAGAGAGAGAGAGAGAGAGAGAGAGAGAGAGTCTCACTAAGTTGCTAATTTATTCAGGCTGGAATCCTCCTGCCTCAGCCTCCCAGAATACTGAGACTAATGGTATGTATCATCCCACCAGCTGAAGGTACATTTAACTTTAATCCTTAATAATTTCTAAAGGAGAGAAGACCCAGCGGTTGTCCTCCCCGTTGCCCACCTTTAACCTCTATGAGACTGAGCTGCATGATAGTCTTTGCAAAGGTCTTACCCACATCTTCTACACTCAGTAAGGTTTCTAGCCTACTCCAAAATGGTCTATGTCCCTTACAAAGGATGAGACATGAATTCCAGAAGTTGACATATATTATTCAGGGCTATAGAGTTACCTCTTTGCACAGTACTATCGTATCTGTTCTCACTCTAAAAGATAGGACTTCAATTACCAGATTCAGGTTCTCATTGGACACATCAGACGTTGTATGACTTTGTAATTTCTTAGTGAAGCCATTGAAAAAAGGAAGGATAGAAAACAAAAACAAACCAAAGAACTTGAGTTTTCTTTATTGAAATGGATTGCTTTATCTAATTGATGATAGCACTTCTCAGTCACTTGGCCTAGAGTATCCTCCAGAAAAATACTTGACCTATTGAGTTTCTTTTGAGCTACCATAAGTTAGAAGAGATAAGATATACCTTGTTGCCCTGAGGATAATTTTCATAGCTCTCCTGAACACATGGGTACCCAACTAGTTGGATTTTGACTTCAGTTAGTTTTGTGAGTACTGCTGAGAACATGGCAGCTGCAAGCATCAGGTACCTTTGTGACTCTTGGTTGTTAACATTTGGACTCCATCCAATTGGAATCCATCCAGACCCACTTTTAAGCCAACAGCTCTTATGTTTTAAGTCATGCTATCAAGAATGTCAGCATCATTTCCATAAAGACAGATGTAACCATAATGCTGTCTTACCTTGCCATAAACTTAGTTCCTGTAGTTATGGTATCAGTGACACACTTGAGAACATCTCAGCTAGAGAGTTAATGAAAGGCCATGCAAAGACAAGCAGGCAGCGGCCAGTCTTAGTTTACCTGTCGGTGCCTGATGTGCATGTCACATGAGCAGATCCTTGAATGAAGCTCGGGGTGGGAGGAAAAGAAATGCTACTATCTTTTTTTTTTTTTTTTTAAGGTTTTTTTGAGACAGGGTCTCGCTTTGTGGTTCAGGCTGGCCCTGAGCTCAGCCTCAAACTCACATCACAATCCTCCTGCCTCTGCCTCCCGAGTGCTGGGATTACAGGCGTGAGCCACCACGCCCGGCACTGTGGTATGTGGTACTGGTTGCTGCTGGGGTGAGTCTCCACACCCAGTATTGTTATGTGGTTACCG
>PVIR01018914.1:0-32708 GCA_004026965.1 Petromus typicus | reverse complement strand
TCTGCATGCACTGAGCCTGGGGTGCAAATCTCGTGGATGCTAAGCATCCATTTTACCACTGATCTGCATCTTCAGTCCTGCAATCATAAACTATTTTATGAGTATCTTATGCAATCCATTAGTTTTATCCCTATGAATTTAATTAATTCAGCAGGAGTCATGCATCTCTTCAAGAAGGAGATTTGTCCTGAGGAACCAAAGCTAGAGGATTATTCCCAGGCTATCAAACCTAATGATGTGTTCTCTGTTGGATTTTGAAATTTCTTGGGATGTTGAATCTTTATTCTTGCATTTGCTTCATATCTGAGGGTTATATCCCTAGACAGAGTTCTATCTGCATCCCATCATTGTGTTTTGAGACCAGATAATTTATGTCTAGTTTCACAGGCCCAAGGATAGAGAATCATTTATCCCACAATGGATCACACTCAGAGTCCCATCTGTAGTTGATTTAGTCTGTTTACATAGTGAGATTTTGTTTTTGTTTTGGTTTTGGTTTTGGGTTTTTTTTTGAGGTAATGAGACAATATGAAATTTTAAATTTTGAATTGATGCTTTAAAGAGTTAAAAAGGAGGGATATATTTTGTATATCATGAATGCACCCTGTGATAGGGGAATGGCCTCTAAAATCCCTACATTCTAATTTCCAGAACCTGTGGTGTATGACTAGGGAGGAATCTGACCAAGGACACACAGGTAGTCAGCATTGGGACTAGGATTCAACTAACCTGGCAGTCTGGTTCCAGAAGCTGAGTTTTTTAAACTACGGTTATAACAACTATAGATCTTGAATCTGCAATTTTAGGGAGATACTTTATCTGTAAATATTAATCAGGAAAGGGGAGAAAACAATGGCAGAGAAGTTAAAGGATCCAGTTTTCAGCAAAAAGACAATACTGTTTAATGTTTGATAACATTAAATGCAATAAGACTTACTAAAATACCTTGACTTGATGTTATTTTCAGAAATGCTTCCTTATTTCCATGTTCTGATGTTGTATTAATTAATATTTATGTGTGTTAGAGCCTGTTCCCATAATTTTGCCAGAGATTTATTTTCTTCTAGCGTTTCAATATACTTGAACAATATTCATTTAACTATTTGTATCATGATCACCCATACATATGCTATCTCATAGTTTAAATTTTTATAATACCTTCAAATAAAGAAATAATACATTCTACTTCCTCTGAAGTTTTCCAAAATGTTGTGTCCAATGACCTTCATAAGATTACTCTTCTTATATATTAATGTGTTAATTGCAGGGACTTCTATTCCCATGGCATGCCACCTCTGCAAAACTAGAACCATCATTTAGTATGTCATTTACTTTTGTGTGGGAGAAAATATTTTAACTAATGGTTTTACTCAAAGATTCTTTTACAAAAAACTTTAAGATTAACATAATACCCGCTATGAGCCTTTTTGCAAGTTGAAGATCATACTGTTTTATCTTTATCCGCCATCTTGTGCAAATACAGTACTGACAAGTTATTAAGGTGATAAGGCTCAGAATCGTATTAGCTAACTAATGTTATTTTCATTTGAGTCATGAGCATTCAGTAAGAAACACCATTAGACTCACTTTTGTCAGTATTGTGTGTTGAGAATGGATAGTGTCTCACTGTTCTGTTCTTACATCGACATAGTCCTCAGCACTGCACAACAGTTCCGGTAATTCTCTCCCTAACTTTTGTCACCTGAGTCCATTCTCACACTCCTCCCATAACACTCCACTCAGCTTCAGAGCAAACACTCACTGTCAGGTGCCAGTTTTTGCAACTAACCACAAAAATTCTTACAGAGAACCTATTTGTGAGCTCATAATTATTCATTTGTGTTATCATCCTGTAATATCCCCATGAAAATAAAGGCTTCACAGGCAATTCTGTTTTGCCCTACATTTTCAGCAGATGGCAACTTCAGAGCACAAAGTATAAGTAATGAATAAAAAAAATAAGTTAATTCATTTTCAATGAAGGATCACACGTGAGTGAGATCCTAAATTTTATAATAAAATTCAAATTAATCTGATAGAGGGGAGAACATAAGTATTTTTGCCACTGGCCACACATGCATTATGAATCCAAGAAAATGTCAACAGCACAATGTTCTTTTACTTACTGAATCAAGAGATAGTCCTGACAAGCTTAAATCTTGATTTATTCTTTGTCATACCATTGTGTTACAAATATTTCTTTAAATAGTCTCAGAAGTTGGGAACCAAAAGTTTTTAAAATTGAATAATCACTTTTTCATACCCTGTATTTGTGTATACATTTTGTGAGTTCCCTAGTGACTTATTTAGTATTTACTGCACACGCCAGGTGGGCTTTCCAAAGCTTTCCAAAGTGTGATTTAAAGAAACCATAAGATTTAGTGTTCACTAAACTAAAAGAGGCAGTTTTGAAAATAAAATTTGAGACTATTTTTTTCTTTCCATAGTCCCCATTTCTGTATTCAAGGGCATTTAAGTAAACATCGAAAACTGGTTTTTGTAATGGTAAGAGAATCTTGAATTTAATTTACATATTTACTGTTCACATACTGCTGTGCTGGTAATAGCAAATGCAGAGTTTATTCAAATAGTTGCCTTTGAAACACATATGCGAGGTCAAAGAATATCCAGGTGGTTTTGAGCCCTTCAGTAGACACAAATACACACAAAATGAAAATTGGAGATGGATTCCTGAAATACCCTTGGGCTGTGTAATGCTAAATTATACCTAAAAATTCATTCTATTCAACTCAGCAGGCTGAAGTAGCTCATCAATGTGGTAATTACAACTATATGAATAGAGAAGGAAATAGAAGGCTAGGACTGCTGTGTATACTGCTTTTATAGACAGGCAGAAATG
This sequence comes from Petromus typicus, assembly GCA_004026965.1. Taxonomy (NCBI): domain Eukaryota; kingdom Metazoa; phylum Chordata; class Mammalia; order Rodentia; family Petromuridae; genus Petromus; species Petromus typicus. Next base: position 29,848 of record PVIR01018914.1, on the reverse strand, counting down.
AATTCTGTTAATATATATTTAAGATATTCTATGCACAGTGCATTCAAAGTGATTAGAAATTTTGAAGTAAAGAATTTGGTATCATTTTTAAAAGTATGCTGAATGTAATAAACAAATAAAAATTGATATCTAGGTGGCACTTTTAAGAGACTTGCAAATTTTAGTATTGATCTTTGTCCATTTTAAATATTATATTCAAAAGCCATGAAAAAATAATCTCAAATGTCTAGCCCAATATTTTCAAAGCTGTGTTTATTCATGTGTGAGTATGCTGTATGTACACATGTTCTGAAATAGTTTTATTTAGTTTTAATTGGAAATGTTCTCTAGATAATTATAACTGATTTTTTGGATTTCCCTGAAGAACATTCTCCCACTCCACACTGGATGTTGGGTTAGAACAAATACATTATTTCAGTAGGCTTTACGCATAATTTGGACTTCAGTTCTGGTATTATTTGAACGTCTTTAGAATAGTAAAAAACAGATCTCTAGACTTCTTTATCTGCACTATTCTGATAGATATCTATCAGAATACATTCTACAATGACAGCCCATTTATCAAATTTGGACTTTCATTGTCTCATATTTTAGAATCAGATATGTTTACCAAAGTAATGACAGTAACCCCTGTAATTCAAACTACAGTAAAATTCTACATGGTATTTTTCTGTTCTCCATTTTCTAAACTTGTTTTCATTGACATTAACTTGTTCAGTACACAAGATAATGGTTTTATGAATTAGATACAGCTAATGTAGTTAACAAACTTATGTACTTGAGATATGCTTCGTGCCAGTATTGTGAATTTGAAACACTAGCCTTCCTTCTCTTATCTGTAAAAGGTGATAATGACTTCTACCTCACTTAACTATTTTAAGGTTAAAGTAGCATAAAACCCCTAATGCAAAAGTATTGATCCATGCTTATAATAATAACAACTTGTTATTAATGTGATAACCATGAATATTTTAGTTTATTTTTAGACTATCAATTAATAGAACACTTAACTTTATAAAAATAGGTCTGGATCCAGGTCCACTTGAAAATATACATGTAATGTGTGTGTCTGTATAAATTGTTAAAAAGATAACAATGGGTTGAAAATTACTTGGTTGGAAAGATGGAGGTTCCTGTCAATATTTTACATAAATTATACTATGATGATGTTGCAATAGGAAGGAAACTTGGAGGGGAGCAGGGTTACAGTGCCATAGACTCAGATGGCGTGATAACCAGGGAAGGGCACAAAATGTTCACACCTGTACATCCAGATGTTATGTGATAGGAAGGACCTGAAATAAAGGTCAACTATGGTTGACTGTCTGTCCAAACTTTAGGAAAATTGAGCATCTCAGAGTTGAGATGTCACTCATATCACCCCAGGAAGCAACTCACACAGTAGTGTGAGTGGAAAGCTCTGGCTAACTCAGTGGAGCCCCCAGTTAAAGTCTTCACAGGATGTGCAGCTACACATTACTTGAAATCATATACCTTTGTTTTCTTCAATTAGCCTGGTCAGCTCTTGAAAGAAGTGTCTGTTGTTCACTGCACACCTGTCTGAATATGAGAATCAGTACAAAGTAATTATGACAGTGTTTCAGATTTAATATTCATTATACTAATTTTCTAAAGTGTGGGTACTGTGCCCTTTCAGAGCTCAGCCAGCCTGGTGTCCTGTTCAAGTCACTTCTGAATCCAGATCTGAATGTTCCCAGCAGCAAACCAAAAGCCTCTCTGGCAACGGTATTTACTTCTCTTGGAAGGTGTTTAGCACCACTTGTTTTTGAGATGTATATTCCTGTCACTTCTCACTTGATATTTCTTTCATAAGACATGTGTTCTTGTCCTGGCTCTGGTAAAAAAGAGCAGCCAGATAGAAGGATCTTTCAGTTTGTGAGATTTTAGTCTCAACACTTCACCTCTCAGCCCCTCTTCTCTGAGACCATAAGTAAGGATGGTGATGGTGGTGGTGGCGATGGTGATGATGATGGTGATGATATAATAGTTCATCCTATGGCTGTTTTTAGTTTTCAGTGAAATAAAAATGTAACTCTTAGAAGGACCTAGCATCTCATGAGCCTTTTCTCAGTGTTAATGCTACTAAACAATAAATGTCCTCTCCTTGTATTGTGTTCCAATGTGTACAGTTTCCTTGATTCTCACATATTAATGGTGACCCCAGAAAAGTCACGACTACTTTTTTATAGAAGTCTTCCCCAAAGGAACTTTCTATTGTGGCCTAATTCCCAGTAAAATAATACAGCACAACTATGTATTGCTGACTGTTAGCTAAAGTTTCCCTGTTTCCAGATACTTAAGTGACAGAAAATTGTTTTGAAGATCTTGTGTTATGATACAATTTTAGCAGAGGGCTGACTATATGGTAACTACAAATCTCTCCCTCTCTCTCTCTGTCTCTCTCTCTCCTACCCTGTTACAGTTAAAAGGCCCACTGCTGTTATTTCAAACTACTTCTTTCCATTAAAATATATGTTGATAAAATTATTTGATTTGAAATGAGAATTCATTCATCTTAGTTTATCAGCACTCACTGGTTTTGAATTTTAAGTGTGGACTATTGAGATTGATTCTATTAAAGTAAAACCAATTGTAGGAAATATGAAAAACATTTTGTGTGTGAGTAAGGCTCCTTTTGGTATCTGAGAAGCACCTAGAGCTGCTTTTGGAGACAAAACAATTCTAGACCATTCGAGTTCCTTAAAGAAGTTAGATAGAAAAAAGAATGGGGTGCCTTGATATGTCCTCTTTCCTAACCTGCTATTTTTGGTTCTTGAAAATCATTGTCTTTAGGCCCATCTGTGATAGCACACACTTTCAATCCCAGTATGTGGGAGGCTGAGGCAGGAGGATTGCTGTGAGTGTGACCCCCTGCCTGAACTACATAGTGAGTTCAAAGCCACCCTGAACTGCATAGTGTCCCAGACAAACAAACTACACTTTTCCTGTCCATTGTTCCAGTTAAAGATTTCCCAGGATCCGTCTCTCCCAAGGTTTCTCCTCTTCCTCAGTGCTCTCTCCCACCTCCCACTCAACTACCTGTGAATTTTTATTCAGCAGGTACATTCGATGTCCCTAATTTTTATGGCCAAAAGCCTTTTAGAATTCGTCACTAAGCTCAGACGTAAGGGTAGGAAGAGTAGATATCCTGAGGTAGGAAAAATAGCATAAGAAGGATTGATGAGATGGAAATTCTTATGTGGAGTCGAAGAAAATTAACCGTGCTACAAGGTCCAAAGGACAAATGTTGACAAATATAGATGCATTAAGTTTGACTCTATGTTTTAACATGTATCCCTGTATGATGGCTGGGACTGGGGAGGTTTATTGTACATGCAAATGAAATTAATTAAATTGAAATGTGGTCTTTATAAAATATTTTCAGATTGGGATGTTACTTATACATAGTGGAGGACTAACCATGCTGAGAGAAATTTATAAATTTCGTTATATATAATCATATATTAAGGTTAAAATTAATGGCATATGTTCTATTATATTATCAGACTAATTCCACCAAAATATTACCAGCAGCATATTTATTCACATCCTTAACACATACCATTGATGTCAAACTCCTTCAATTTCTTTGGATTCTTATGATTTCAATTGTTTGTTTGGAGAGTAACCTCTTCTGTTCAAGGAAATAGCAAATAACTACTGAAAAGAACTTTGTTTGCTGAATATGTTTTTATTTCAGTGAACTTAAAATACATCTTCACATATGTGATAAGTTCAATTTATTCAAGTCAAGAAAACATTTTGGTTCTTTTTTTTTTTTTGAGATAGAGTTTCGCTTTGTGGTTCAGGCTGGCCCTGAGCTCAGCCTCAAACTCACATCACAGCAATCCTCCTGCCTCTGCCTCCCAAGTGCTGGGATTACAGACGTGAGCCACCAAGCCTGGCACTGTGGGATGTGGTACTGGTTGCTGCTGGGAGTGAGTCTCCACATCCAGTATTGTTATGTGGTTACCGGGGATGGAACCTGGTCCCTTGCATTTGCAAGACAGGCGCCGGAACCACTGAGCTAAATCCCTGGCCCAAGAAAACATTTCAAATTAAGCTTCTGACTGAGAAATCGATGTAAAATGACAAGAATTTACGGTACATAAATATTGTATTTCATTAGATAGATAGCTTCGTCAATAGGTACACATTTGACTATCATCTGAATTCACTGAAAAAGTTTATAATTTTACATACTTTACAATTTAAGTTTATTTGTTAAGCTTTGTGTATTCTGCAAATATTTACTGAGGTCCTATTCTGTGCCAGGTTCTGGTTGTCCCTACTTGTCTAAAGAAAGTAAGGTTATATGCTGAGTAAGTTTATGTCATAACAGAAAAAAGATGGTTCAACACAATTAAATACATATATTTCATGTGCTTGGTTGGTATTGCAGAAAAAGTTATAGCTATAGGGTATGAAGTGCATATTCTGTATTTCAGAAAAGACTTATTTTATTTATGGAAGCATATTAAGTACAACACAAGGAAAATCCTTCTAGGGTACAAAAAGTAAAATAAGATATTGACTGTGCCTTTAAACATGATACAACCTCAATGATTTTTGATAATGATGCTTCCTAAAAGGGTAGTAAAGTCAGGGATGAAGAATTTTTTTGTTCTTCCTATTTGTGATTATGAAATTTGATAATATAAGTAGCAGTAGTGTTTACACTGAAATAACCCTTTCCTGAAGAAGGGAGGAATTTAGATGACTTTCTCCAGCTTTTCAACTGGTAAATTGGGATTGTCCACCCCCTAAAAAGAAAATTATGATAGAAGAAAATGTCCACTTCTAGTTCTTGATTAGAGGGTGGATTTAATATATCTCAGAAAATTTTGTTACACAGTCTTTACTGGTATGAGGATCATTGTAAATAAAAACTGAATTTCAGGCAACCTAATTAGCACATACAAGAGATGTTAAAGACATACTCTCTTTGGAGTGACTGGCAGAGTTAGTACCACTGTGTTGAGTTTCTGCTGGTGCCAGGCATTGCTCTCTGAGCAGAGCACAGTACATGGGAAGTCACAGCTTCAGACTGTCAGACTGAGGTGACAGTGAAATGTGTTCTGGTGAGGATGTGCCATGAATATGGTGAAAGGAGAGCACTGAAGACTGAGATGAGGAGGCGAGCGGTTCTAGTTAGAAGCTTCTAGAAAAGCTTCTGGCTAGAAGCAGACCTAGTATATAACAAGTACTCACTGCCTGACCCATCATGTGCCCCTGATGTGTTACGTCCTGGGAAAACAAAGATGTAAACATGCATTTTCTGCTTTTCCTGAGAAGTGCAGCCTTTAAAGAAAAGTGATAACTGCCTCAGTGATTGAATATAAAAAGTGCATAATAGGCTCAGAGCAGGAGAGAATTTGACAAAGTTACAAAAGAAAATATAAATCTCAGTAGCCTAGAGTAGTTAAAAGGCACATAGACTCCAGAGTTACTTTTAGAAGCTGTTTGTACATACCAGATGAAGATTTTCACTGTTATATTTAGATGTTCAGTTTTACTACTCTTGCTGAATGTATGAAACCATTCTCAATTCAGCATTACTGTAAGTACAGCACTTTAATAGTGCAGATTTTATTAGAGATCATAACTGATATTGGTTGCAGGGAAGTTAAAAAATACAGTTTTCAGTGAAAGATTTGCATTAGATAGAGTAGTTACAGGCTGTAGCATCTCCCCTGTAATTTTATGAGAATGGTTTTACCCTGGCTCTCACTGTGTGATTGCTGGTTACCTTCTGTCAGCGAGCAACAGTCTTACTGCAAGGCAGGAGCACAACCCGTCTCTTTGTCTCCGTGGTCAAACCAATTACTTCTTAGAAAGTCGGATTTTTCAGAATGACCATGTACAGGAACAAACGCAGACATCAGAGATGTAAGTAGATCCGGACCCAACTTTTTTATACGACTGTGGTTGAGAAAGCCTACTTGATTTCTTAAAAGACTAATCATGACTTCTTCAGATACATGCTGGCAGTGGAAAGATTTTGTAGCTCTTTTCACTCTAACCTTTATTTTTATTCCTGTAATACGCTTGAACGATGTTAAGGGGAGAGGGGATAATTCGCTTGTTACTATGGAAACCCTTGGAAAGGTTTACAAAATCAACAGAGAAACAGATCAAATGCAATTTCAGTCTAGCTCAGCATCCTTCATTCAGGCACAATCGCTGAACAGTTCCCTTTTACATTTTTCTAGGAGTGATAGATTTTCTTTCCTGGAAGTCGATTGAAAGGTTTGGGAAGCTAGTCTGAAACTTCTTGTTTATGTGTCCAATTTCAATCACAAGTCTCAGGGGAAATAAAATAGTTCAGAAGAGAGGAGAGAGAGTTAATTGTCAATGACAAGCTGAATATTTAACAGGGTATTGACTTCTTAAAGCGTATCTGTGACACCGTTCGGTAGGTGTGAGGGCACCATTTCAAAGGGTTAAAAAGAGTCTCCTGCAGTCCACCCTACAGAAACTGATCCCAGCGAGACAGGAACAGCACAGTTACTGTGGCCTGAGGTCCACAACAGAGATGATTACTGAACTGGAAGCCAAAATTTATCTAAAAATCACTGTCTTGTAATAAAACTGACTATGGTGAAGCAATCTGCTGCCCATCAAAGATTTCCTGTCTTATCTTCCTCCAGTAAGTCCCACTCTGTAATACTTTGTCTTTTTGGTTTTGTGAAGTAAAAACTACCATGTTGAGCTGCAAGTTGCCTGTCACTGACTCTATTTGCCATCATAGATAGATAAGGGCAACTTATTCTAAAGTCAGTGCCTGCACTCTTTCATCATTCCTCTTGTCTTTAGATGTTATTAAGCATATTTTAAAAACCAGAGAGGTTGTTAGCAACAATCTATGCAAAAGCTCAAAATATAATAGAAATGTCATTTATCCTCATGTATTATCTGTCCTATTTTCACTTGGATATGAAAACTAAAAATTTTCTTGTCCAAAGTTTTATGCACCGGGGAAAGCTCTGAGGAAAAGCACTGCCTATTTGATACTGTGTGCCTGACTACATTTTCATATCAGCTTTTGCTTGTGACTAAGAAAAGACACAAAACAGCTACTGTTATTTCATATAAAACAATTGAAGTCTACAAATATATTGCTGATTGATTTACTTGTGATTTCCTCCTCCAAGAAAGAATCTAAATTATGCATGTGCTTGAAAATGATCTTGCACCTTTACTGCTGTACACCCCTGTCCTTTCCCCTTGTGGGCAATCATTACCTTAATGCTCATGGCAAATAAACCATTCACAGAACAATTACACTCAGTCCTCTCCCCTTAAAATGAGCTTGCTGAAGTCTGTGATTAAGCAGCAGGAAGAGATTGAGACTTATATGAGACAAGTCAGAAGATGTATAATTATACAGGCATGAACACAGTAGGGTATACTGGAATGGTTTGGTTACAAGATCTAATGGGTTACTTCTGTTTAATTATATTGGTTAGCTGTATTATGTTTCATTAACTGCTTCTATATGCTAATACTGTACAATATTACACAGCAAGAATCTAATAAAATTAAAACATATAGATAGCTTTGCAATAAAAGCAAATAGAATTCTTAAATGAGTCTTTATCTTACACTAATAATATTTGCAAAAGTAGAAAATGTATTACAGTTGTTTGCATTCAGTGAACATAGAAAAATATCTAAATTTTCCATACTCAAAGTCTAGAGCATTTCCATTTTCAATTATATTTTTCATACATGTGTATTTGATTTTCTGAAGGTCGTAAATTCACCTAGAGGCAGTTGTACTACAATGAAGGCAATAATTGCACATTTAACAAAAATCTCACTGTGATTCGCTATAAAATTGAAATAGTATATAAATCAGCTTTCTGATTTCCTCACTTCTTAAAAATTGGATATAATATCTCTTAATGAAAATAATGCAATGTCCTTTTAGAGAAACGGGAAAAGTACATACAATAATGTCCAGGGTTTGAAGAAAGAGAGAGCAAAATTGTTGTATGAGGAAATTTAAAGTATAACTTCACTAAGCCTTTGATAATTCATAGAGAGTTTTGAAATCTGTTCCTTACTCAGGTCTAGATTGATTATTTGTAATTTCCTGTGTGAGAGACAGGGAGACTGAAAGGTCTTCCCCTCCTTCCTTCTGACTTACCAGTTGCTGTGGGAAATGAACAGTCCCAGTGTTCATTCGCGTAAGAGGTCTTCCCTGTGCGTAACTGCACGGTGGCTTTCATTTAGATACAGAATTTACTGAATGGCATTAAAAAATATTTTCAAGTGTCAGATATGGATTTTGTTGGAGACAGACAAGTATAAATTGCTTTGAGGAAGTCTAAAACATGTACATCTATTTATACAATTCAGGTTGACTTGGGAATGATCATTAATACAAAAAACTTTTATGCTTATTTTGATATGAACTTCATTTACATCAAACTAGATGAAAATATTCAGCTTATTTATTTTTAAAATCTTCATATTATGTGTAAAATAAGGAATACTTATAGCTTTCCATGCTGAAAACTTTAGATGACCTTGAAGAAATGTTTTCTACCTTTAAAAAATCACATGGAAAACTTTTTAAAAATGAATATGTTCTTGGACAGACTTAGAGGAAAAGTAAAATAGTACCTACCTGACATTGAATATAGAATTTCATAAAAACTGCAACCTTCGTCTAAGTCAAACAGTGCAAATCAAGTTTTCAGTGTGTAACATTTTATCTTATTTTGCAGAATTGGGTCAGATGCTCACTTTTGATTGCTAATGATATGTTCAGGTAAACTTATCTTACTTGAATATTTTATCATGGAAATATCTGATCACATAACTTCAGGAAAATACATAATATCTATCCATCATATTACTCTGTTTATAATCTTGGCCAGAACCTGTTATTTCCATGGGGGGGGCAGTCTCTTCTGTAATTTCAGATTATACTCGGGAGAAGTTTTTGAAAGTATCTTTAGTGACACTCAGGGAGCTCTCCACAACATAGTCCACAAAGTGTCAGTGTCCTACTCGAAGACATTTGGTCATCTCTTCCTAGGTAACATAGGTGTGCTTCATATCCATAAATGATAGACCATTTTTTAAATTGTGAAATATGTACCTTTTATATACATATTAGGATCACATTCAACATTGACAATTTGTACCAATATATGAAATGACTTGAGTCTCATTTTCCCATTCCCCTATTCACCCTACAACCTCCCACCACCTATATACATAAGCTTTGTTTCCTTTATTATTACATCACAATTTTTTCTTTCCCCTCATTGCTTGCCCCTACCCAATTTCCCTTTGAATAGTTTCTATTTTATATATCTAACATACATTATAGAATTCATTTACATTTTCAGTTTTTCATATCAAAGATACACTATTTACACATCTGTGATCTATTTATTTCACTTATGAGTATGTCCAGAAGGTATGTCCATTTGAGTACGAATGCCTCAAAATTATCATTCTTTACAGCACAGTAATACTCCACTCTATAGAAAAACCACATCTTTATCCAATCGCCAGTTGATGGACTTTTGGGTTGTTGCCAAGATTTAGCTATCACAAATGGAGCTGCTATAAAAGGTGTGTACATATGTTGCTGTGATATGGGTCCTTTAATTCTTTTGTATATATCCCTAACAGGGGAAGAGTAGGGTCAAATGGGACCTCTAATCTTAGTTTTATGAGAGATCTCCATAGTGATTGTACCAGTCTAAATTCTCACCAACAGTGGAGGGGTTCCTTTCTCCCCACAGCCTCTCCAGCATTTGTTGCTGGTTAATTTCAAAATAAAAGCCATTCTTTGTGGAGTGAGATGTAATCTCAGTGTTGTTTTCATCTACATCTCTCAAATGACTAGTGATGTTAAGCATTTCCTCCTGTGCCTCTCAGACCACTCAGTTTTAAAGAGGTTCTACAATCCATAACAATGTTAACCATTGCCAATATGATAAAGAAAATTATGGATCGGGGAGTTAGCTCAGTGGTTCCAGCGCCTGTCTTGCAAGCCCAAGGACCTGGGTTCGATTCCTCGGTAACCACATACAATACTGGGCGTGGAGACTCACCCTAGCAGCAACCAGTACCACATACCACAGTGCCAGGCGTGGTGGCTCACGCCTGTAATCCCAGCACTTGGGAGGCAGAGGCAGGAGGATTGCTGTGATGTGAGTTTGAGGCTGAGCTCAGGGCCAGCCTGAACTACAAAGCGAGACCCTGTCTCCAAAAAAAAAAAAAAAAATTATGTATATGTGTGGAGAGATATATTCATGGGTGTACATAATTACACACACATATGTGTTATATTTAAGGTTTGAAACGTACTAAAAATAAATTCTCTTTTAAAAACATTCTATTCCCTAATATATGCATGAATCAAATATTACATTACACCTCATAAATATGAGTATAAATATATTGTGATTTATTTTTTTATTATATCTAGTACTAAATTATTAATAACTTGGAATACAGGTTTTAAAAAACTATGCACTGGTGTGGTGGTACCTACTTATAATCCCAAGTGCTGAGCAGACAGAGATAGGAGAATAACAACTTCCAGGCCATCTTGGGTAATTTAGTAAGACTGTCTAAAAATTTTAGAGAGGGTCTAAAGATATTACTTAGTTATATCACTTGCTTAGTATATGGTAGGCTCTGGGTTCAATTCTCAGTTTAAAAGAGAGAGTTGGATGGGAAAGAGAAAGGCTGCCTCGTATACAGATCTTATTAGATCATTTTTTAATTCAAATCTTTATTGGTACATTATACATACACATCATGATCACATTCAACATTGGGAATTTGTACCAATGTATGACACAATTTTTAAAAGAGAATCCTGGTTAATAAAGATTAGAAAATACCTGAACTAACCAGTGAGTGCATGTCTGCCATTACAACATAGACATTTAGGTATTTGTGATCCTCTCACCACTTACATCTGTAACTGTCTTCAAAATTGACACTGGCATCTTCTCTTCACACACTGACCATTCCCCTTCCTCTAGATAGATGCCACTCACCTAGAAAAGTCTTCAGATGCAAAAGTCTTCTCTTTCCAAGATTTCACTCGAATTCTACATCCTTCATTGAGATCTCCATAACTTCCAAGTCAAATTATTCCTTCTTTTCAGCTGAGATAATTTTGTGTGTGATTTCAACAACCCTATCATACATAGGGGAAAATCTTTATCCCATTAGTCTCTAACTTTGTTTTGTCTGAGGTGTGTTTTGAATCTTACTTGTTGCATTCTTGGTGCATAATACTTTATCTTACTCTAAACAATCTATAGCTTCTAGTCAGACACCTTCATTTAAACATAGGTTTTGGTCACTTTTTACTTTCTAGACACTGCTGTAGTGCTACAGAAGTAGTAATAAACTAAATAGCTTTTGACAGTAGGAAATGAAGCCAATAGAAATATGGGTCAGTGGGGGCTGGGGATTTAGCTCAGTGGTTCCGGCGCCTGTCTTGCAAGCACAAGGACCCGGGTTCGATCCCTGGTAACCATATACCTATACTGGGTGTGGAGACTCACACCCAGCAGCAATTAGCACCACATACCACAGTGCCGGGTGTGGTGGCTCATGCCTGTAATCCCAGCACTCGGGAGGCAGAGACAGGAGGATTGCTGTGATGAGTTTGAGGCTGAGCTCAGGGCCAGCCTGAACTACAAAGCGAGATCCTGTCTCAAAAAAAAAAAAAGGAAAGAAAGAAAGAAATATGCGTCAGTATTGTGAAGTACTGCGGGGAAAAATTAAGTGAGGAGAATGGAGAGGAGTTTTGACAGACGAGACAGAGAACATCTCTTTTCTATGGAGGGTTTAGGAGAATCTCTTTCTGTGAAGGTGACATCTAATCAGACATCTGAAGAGAGTGAGGGAGAAGCTCTGGCTCCCTCTGCATAGTTCTAAATAGAAAAAAGGAAACATAGATTATGTATGTAGGGATTGGGGCGTTGCAGGGTGGGTGGAAAGGGGAAATATAAGATTCAAGTCAGGTCATATTCTGGTACAAACTCTCAATGTTGAGTGTCATGATGATGTGTATTCATAATGTAGCAATAAAGATTTAAATTTTTTAAAAATTGCATATGTGAAGTCCTGGGAATCCTAAGATAATTGAAAGGTCTAGAAGTTCAGAGGGTAAAGCCAATGAGAATGTAATTAGAAAAAAATCTAGGCATGGAATGAATCAAATAAAACTGTTAATATAGAATTTAATTTAACTATACATTTCATTGGTAGCTGAATTAAGGCAAAATACATATCTTCTAACTTTTAAGAACCATTACCTAACTTCTAGGAGACTAGTAACATTTTATTATTAAAGCAATAGTTATAAGAAGGAATACTTTAAACATTACATTCTCAGAGCCTGATTTAATTCCTTATATGTATGGATATACGCACATTAGTGGGCCTTTGCTAGACAACAAATGCAGTCAAGCATAGCAAAGGAATCAAGATGCGGTCTTCCAGACACATCAATATATTATCTGACTAAGAATATTTTTCAATTTATCTTCTTATAAATATTTTTGCAATAGCTTCTTAGCCTTTTGGCTAAGATCAAAATATGTTTGCATTATTGATATATTAATCTTTCTCTCTTGAAAATCCTTCTATCAGAGAAAATAAACTACTTGTTTTATACAATTATTGTAAACATTTGCAGTGACAAACAAGGCTGTCAACAGTCTTAATAGATACAGAATTTATACCTCAATGGCTGGCATGAATAATAGGTTCTGTATTCTGTGACTATAAAAAAATAAGTTGTCTTAGCTGTCATATATTACTACTACAGTGTGTTTGTAAAAGGTCTATGTTATAATTACTTACTGAAATTATTTGTCATAAATTAAGTAGCAAGATAAAAATGGATTATTATTACAATATATTTATGTTAATACTGTGATCTCTTTGTAATGCTGAGGACAACATTAATTGCTTAATTATTTAATATCTCAAATATTGATATTTTTTATTGCAGTTAAATATATCATCTAGGTTTTCAAACATGAAATGAAATGTAGTTGTAAAAGAGTCTCTAGAGAATAATATTCAATTCAACCCTTTATTTCTCTATTATTGATACTTGTTGGGAATTGTAGTCTGGTATCTGCAGTTTCTACAGATTTTTTTCTAGAAGTTCTACCATGAATTCTAGGACTCGAATGGACTGAGAAATTGTAGCTTTAAAGATCCCTCCCTGGAATTGTGTCTGCATGGATACATTCAGGATGATCTGATTGAGCATGCATACCGAGACCCTAATTTCAGAGCAGAGAAGTACAACAGATGACTGATAACACCCTTGGTACAGATTGACCTTAAATGGAAATTCATATTGGTCTGCCTCATGCCCTTAATCACAATTGCTCATGGGCCCTTGCCACCACGGACTGCTCTCTCTCTCTCTCTCTCTCTCTCTCCAAATTGCTTCTTTTTCTGTTGAACAATAGTACACACAAAGTTCTTTCTTTACAAAAGAAGCATTGGGACAGTTTTTTCCTAACTTCTATTTTTCAAAAACAACTTTGCTACCTATCAAGCATCACCTGCACTTTTACTTTCTCTAAGAATCTATGCCACATTTATCTTTAGATTTGCATAAAAACTATGGCAATGACTCTTCCTCCAGGTATTCAGATAAATGGTCTCCATAGGATGTCATTTATGTCTACAAAAATAATACAGTAAAACAAAGTGGATTTATATTTACCGAGGACAAATTATAGATGTGAAATCAGTAGAAATTTAGTCAAATAAGGTTATGTGTGTGGATTGCTGAGGACTGAACCCAGGACCTTGCACATGGTAAGCAAGTAATCTACCAGTGAACTACTTCCCAGCCCCCAAACTGTTTTTAAAGGCAAATATCAGTCTGACTTTTTTTAGCCAACAATAGTGTTTGGAAATATTTTCTACATTCCATGATACTCTCTTCACTCTGTTGATTTTTGTTTTGTTTTGGTTTATTTTTTCTTTTTCTTCTTTTTTTTTTTTTTTTGGTTTTTTTCTCTGCATAAACATTTTAATTCAGTATAATCCCATCAATATTTGCATTTTTGAAGTAATATCCAAAAAATAGTAGCCCATAACAATGTCAAGAAGATCTTACCCTATGTTTTATTCTAGTAGTTTTCCAGTCTCAGCTATATTTGCATCTTTAATCTGTTTCAGTTGTTTCCATTTTATTTCCTATTTTGTGACAAAGGAGGGTATAACTGCAGTCTTCCACATATGGCTGTCCAGTTTTCCCACTTTTATTTATTGAATAGAGTGTCCTTTGTTCATTGCGTGATCTTGCCACTTTTGTCAAAAATAAGTTGGTTATAAATGTAGGGATTTATTCTAGGCTCTACTCTGTTCCACTGGTCTACATGTCTTATTAATAAACCACCTATCCAGTAACAGGTTGACATATGAAATGTGTGTGTAGTGATCTTACTGAAAAATATTGGGTGATGGCCTAGAAAAGTAATTTCCACAAAGAAGATATACATATGGCCGACAAGAATATGAAAAATATGTTGAGCATCACCAACCATCATGGGCATGCAAATTAAAACTACAATTAAGTATCACATTATACCTTTTAGATTGATACCAAAAAACAGGTAAAAACTGGTGCAAAGATTTGGTAGAAAATGGTACTCCTTACTTTGTTGGAGGAACATACATTGTATACCCATTATGGAAAGCAGCACTTGAGTTCTTCAAAAAATTGAAAACACAACTATCAAATAATCCAGCCATTCTACTTTTGAGTACATAACCAAAGGAAACAAAATCATTCATCTCAAAAATTATCTGCACTCTTACATTGTTTGTAGAACTATACATATTAATCAAAGTATAGAATCAATGTAGGTGTCTATCAACATATGACTGGATAAAGAAACAGGAAACATTGGAATATTATGCAAATTAATAAAGAGGAATATCATGTGTGACAACTTGAGTGAATCTAGGGGTCATTGTGCTAAGTAAAATAAACATGCATAAAACAAGTAGTGCAAGAGCTCACTTACATATGGAAAACATAGAGTGGAACTCAGAGAAAGAGAGAGTAGAATGATAGTTGCCACAGGTTTTTGTGAGACAAATGGGGAAAGGCTGATCAAGAGATGTAAGATTTAAGGTGGAACAAATGAACTCAGAAGATCTATTGTAAAACACGTTCACTATAGTTATGTTCTCAGCCCTTAAATGATAAATATATGAAATAATAGATCTATTAGTTAACTTGAGTTAGCCATTCCACCATATCTAATTATAGTCATTATTTTGTGCACTATAAATATATACATTTTGGTCAATTAAACAAAAATAAAATATTGATGAAAACATAAAAACTTTTATAAGATTATAATAAAAAATACTCATTTGTAAGCATTCATGGGAGACTACAGAAAATAGTTTCTTTATGGTTTAATAGGTACTATTTTTAGGAGATAAGAAAACTACTTCCTCAAAAACCATACCTGGCGGGGCCGGGGAGTTAGCTCAGTGGTTCCAGCACCTGTCTCGCAAGCGCAAGGACCTGGGTTCGATTCCCCGGTAACCACATAACAATACTAGGTGTGAAGACCCACACTCAGCAGCAACCAGCACCACATACCACAGTGCCGGGCGTGGTGGCTCACGCCTGTAATCCCAGCACTCGGGAGGCAGAGGCAGGAGGATTGTGATGTGAGTTTGAGGCTGAGCTCAGGGCCAGCCTGAACCACAAAGCGAGACCCTGTCTCCAAAAACCTAAAAAAAAAAAAAAAAAAAAAAAAACCATACCTGGCATAATTATGATTTGGAAAAAGTCTATTTGCCTGTGTTGTATGAAATTACCATTGTTAACTAAAAAAGAGAAATTTCATATGATTCTTCTTCTGTTCCTGTTGCAATTGAAGTGGGAAACAAAAACGGGACAAATATATGCAATCTATTGCAGGACCACAAATTGGCACTGCAAGTACAAGCCATTCGTAAATAACTTGTATATCATTAATTGAGACTGTAAAATATATAACCAAGAGAATACATTTATTGATGTTCTTTAAGGTTTGGGAGGTTTAATCTTCTACAGAGAAACAAAATACATTGTCAACATGGATTAATTAGATTTATTTTCAATTGATACATTTAATTAAGCTTTGAAGATCATCAGAACATTTCAAGAAGCTGTCTATCTGCCACTAATGTTAAGATGTTTATTATCAGATTTTGAGTTGTGATTTTTAAACTCATTTCAGCATTTTCATCCAAATGAAAAAAGAGTTTTGTAAATGAATTGGTAATAATATAAAAATCATAATTAACAGATCTATTGAATTTTTACTTTATAGCAGGCAGTGGTTTTAAGTACTTTGTTCTATATAACTATATTGTCATTCGTGTTTGTTATAACTAATCAAGTTGTGACAAAACAATGACCCAATGATATACTTCATTTTCATTACACTTGCAAAATGTTCAGAATTTTAATTTCCAAGCTCTTGGAAATTTGACATCCAAAACTAAAATGAGTATAGACCAGAGTGAATAAACAAGTCTGTGTATCCCTGAAGAAAGTAAAACTTGACTTTCCAAACAAAAAGGATTGACTTATATTCTTTCTTGTTAAAACAGCTAAAACTTTTCCTGGTATGATCTCTCAATTCTTATCTCCTTTCTAATTATTTATTTCCTTGGCACTCATTCTGACTGTGGAGCTTCTGACACTTTTAGTTATATAAAGGCTCCATTTTTAATGTGCTTATATTGACTGCAGGTCCTTCCTTCTCTTATCATTCACATTGTGTTCTATCCTGGGTTTCATTTATATTTAAAATAAAAGTAGAAACTGCATCTGTTACCTTAAAGTCTTTGTAGAATATGGCAAATATGTTTGAACTGTTTCATGCCTTGAGCTACTTATCACTAGAAAAATTTTTATTTTATGTTGTATGAGTCTCTGACCCTAGTGAACTTGAAACTGCCTTAGAGAAATAGTGAAATCTATTTCCTTAAATAAACATACATTGTTCTTCAAATTGCTAGTATATGTCTTCCTAATAGGCTCCACAGGCGATGGGAGTCTTGACTTTGAAGTCACCTCTGCTGGATTCATGTAGATAAGTCTGTCTGTTTATATCATTTTTTCCTTATACTTGAAAAGTGCCTCTCAGTTCAAGCTTTTTTAAGGTGTATAGGATAGTCCTGACTTATCCTGTGCCTGCACTATCAAATTTATATGTCAAATATATATTTAGGATTATTATCACATAAATATGACACCTGCAACTGCATAAGGACCCCATGAATATTTAATTCGATCTAATTTATTTTCTCGATTATTAATGAGTGACTGTCTCCCAATTAAGTGTATAAAATCAAGAAACACCTATTTTTATTTGAAGTCTGAGGAAAAACTCATCAATTTTGTCACACACCTAACTTTGATTAGGCAATCAGAGAAAATTAGTCACTTGAATTTTAAAAGTGGTCACAAAATATTTCTCAGCACTTAGTTTGTATTCCTAGAATTATTTATATGAAATTCATATTTTGCTAATCATTTCTAATATAGATAATACATTGTAATCTGAGACATGGGTAGAGTTCCCCAGAAAGGCATGACAATGGTGCACTGTAGAGGTTTCCACACTGAAATAGTTTTCAGATTATTCATTATCCCAGGTACCAGATGTTAAGAGAGAGTTAGAGAAAATTCCTACGTGAGTGACATTTCTTTGACATTGAAAGACAAATAAATCATTTAAAATTCTACTTTTAAGAAAATTATGTTATTTGGATATTTAACAAAGAAGTTAATAAATGTAGAAAAACAAGATGTAAGACATTATGATACAAAGATCATGGCAGGTTTGTTGTTAAGGTTCTCTTTGGGCCCCATGGAAATGGATCTCTAAAAGTTACACCCAAGTGAAGATGTGGGACATCCAGCCTGTGGCCCTCTTCTTGTTCCCTTTGTAAAAATGGTGAAATTAAATATTTTACAAAGATATTTGTTATCCATATACAGAAATTATAGTATATATTTTATGCAACTGAAGACAATTCCTTTTTTTACTCAGAAAAAAAGAGGGAAATAACAGTGGAAAATGTAGAATATGCCTAATAGACAATCATTACCCACTGATAAATTTCTCTAGCTCCTCACAACTAGGGAAATTGATCTTTTTTTATGTGTTATCTTTGTAGCCTGCAAATAAAGTATAGTTTATCCAGACATTTGATGATAACTTGAGTAAACAGAAAGCAGGTCTCTGTTCCTCGCACCATCCCCAGCATACTCTGGCACTAGGAACCCCAAAATCAATAGTTGCTGAAAGATGAAAGAAATGCATTGCCTCCTTACATTCTTGTTTCAGAAACTAAAAGTTGCAGTGATTTGTGTGCAATAAACCACAGTAATATAGTGTATTGATGAAATATATTTTGCCTTTATATACTCACATATACATGATTGATACTCATGTGTAAAAGCAGTTTTTGTTCTGTGTTTGGAGTTATTCTGTCTAGTGACAATTCTATTTGCTTTATTTCATGAGAAGAATTTTGATATAAATCAAGAATACTTAAATTATATCCAGCATAACTTAACAAGTTTTATCCCAAATTTAAAGCAGACTTTTTTTCCTGAGTATTGTTTTCCTAAGTATTTTCCTCATTAAGCAATCACACAAGTTTCTGGAAAATTTAAACCTTCTAGATCCTTATTTCATTGTGTTTCAAGAATTGAAAGCTCATAGATGATACATTTAGAATTAAAACTTGCTTCTCTATATTTGGTTATCTCCCCTAACCCAACGTTGGCTCTGCTGCCAAATTTCATTATTTCCTAAATCAATTCAGCATCAGTTAAGGAACAAATTGTTTGCTTCTCCACAGAGTTGTAGCTATTAATCTCAGCAGTAACTCATTGATTGATTTTTTTTGAGTTCTTAACATCAAAAAGACATAAATGAAAGGAAATAAGTTGAATCAAGTTCAGAATGTACTAGCTGAACTATGAAAGTTAAGACTTAGTGTCATCTATATAAATATGTTACGCTAATTTATTGTGCCACTTTTAAGTTGGAGTATACTACAAATGGTCAGTGAAGGACTGTCACTGGCCACTTTCTGATTCTAGTCTTTTACTGTCCTCTACTGATCTTATGATTCCATAGTAGTATCAAATGAAAACTCTTGAAAAATCACTACAACTAACCATACCTCTAATGAATTTTAAATTTTTGCAGGTGAAAGCTTTCAAAAGGGCTTTCAGTATTTCAAATATTTGGATATGCAATCTATGTCAACAATTAATACTGAACATTAAATTTACTAAAGTAAATTTTATTCTTAGCATTGGCAAATTTCTAATATAAAAACTTGGAACCTAAGAGTTGAATAATACTCAGACTCTAAAAAGACTTTCAGGTAACAATGTCCCCCCCCCTTATTTTATATAACTGAGATTTCTAAGGATTTTTTTTATTGAAGACTCATGTTATTTTCTGGATTTGATAATTTAAAAACTTTTCAGGAGTAATACAATGAAGAGTTAAAGAAAATTCATTATGTATTAATGTATAAATTTATGTGTAAATTTGACAAATTTATATAAAGATTCTTAACTGAGTTGGTTCAAGCTCCAGGCCAACACAGGTAAGGCTGTAGATATGAGTTTTGCGACCATCTTCCTGGGTTATCAGCCACCGCAGTAATTCTGCTCAGGCATCTTTTAAAGAATGATGTGGTCCCAATTCAAGAACAAATGAAACAGGAATGACAGGCCAGGGCCAATACAGATAGATCAATAGAGCTATAGTCTCTCAAAATGAACATAATACACTTATGATTAGAGGTGTATAGGAATTTTATGTAAAAAGAAATAGACGCATGTGTGAAATCTAACCAGATTGACTTTCTTTCTGATCACATGTCAAGTTCACACATTTGGAACTTCACAGTACATAAAATATCTACAAATTTTGGAGAAGCGGCCCTCAGAGGAACTGTACCTAAGGAGCCATAGTATCAGGAATTTCTAAAAATGAACATGGATACAAATACTTAAACCTAAACATTTCTTAGTAGTTGGCAGCTCAGTCACTATTCTAAATTCCTATTTTAGTATTTGTACATGGTCTATCTTTCAGTAAAGGGTAAGTGACAGGTTTCATATCTGAATTATAAGTAATTTGCTATTACTTTCTTGTCCCTCTAGAATAGAAAGCTTATGACACTGCACAAAACCTTCATAAAGATACATTTATTTAAAGATTCAGTTAGCCATCTGTGTTAGATAAAACTGACCAAGACTCTTATCTGACTGTTCCCATATCTGGAAAAACTCAACAGTGCCACTTTTGACATCATTGGAATCCTTTTCCTTGGTTTCTTTTAGCCCAGAGTCACAGGCTTTGAAAGAAAACTTTCAAGGGAACTTGTATTGACTTTACTAAGAGAATCTGTATTGAGTTCTGCTTTTGTTTAACTTACCAACTGGTTTTAAAACCAAGCAAAAAATATCCATTTGTACTTTATCAGCGCAACAACAAAAGTTCTCAATTAGTGCACTAGATTATATTCCATTACCTCCTCTCTTTGAGAAGTTAGTTGTTAAAGATTTCAGTGGCAAATCTCTGAGTTCTCTGGAAGGTGTTTTTGGAAGCTCACCAGAAGTCATGGAAATCAATAGTTCTTAATTAAATTATAAGTATAGGTACTCTATATATTTCACAAGGTTTAATTAATCTTTGCCAAGAGCATGCTTCAATGCTATTTTAATAACAAGGGTAATATTAAGAGCTCTAAAAATATTTCATGCTGCAATCACTTATGAATTATAAAGCATAACTTTATTCATTTCCTTCTTTAATGGGCAATCACCCTGCTCTTTACCACAGTATCATGGTGTGAATTTTATGGCAGGTATAGTGGTTATAAAGGTTTTTATTATGTATATTTAATTAATTAATACTTTACTTTTCTTATCACATAGCATCTCTTTAAACCACTATATTTCTAAAATTATTTTCAGTACTAATTTTTTTAAATGTGTCTAAAATGTAATTTCCATTTTCAAGGAGTGGCTCAAGCACAATTTTTTTCTTTTTAGATATAATATGATAAAGTCATTAAAAATAAATGGAGATGCATTGTCATGACAAAAGAGCAATCAAGAGTGAATATAGGCTGCACTTTTTTCTTTTCCTATTACTGTTTAAATTTGATTCACGATAATGGTAGCAAATTATTTTGAACAATGAATCCAATCAATCTACTCAGTTTACCAAGGAAAAAGTATAGTATTGAACAGGAACTTTGATAAGATTGGAATGGACTGCTGAAGTAGGTTAACTGGTTTAATGTGTGCTTTAATAAAAGTAACACTGTGGCTTTTCATAGCTAATATATCTTTTCACACATAGAAGAATGATGTTTTGCTAACAATTTTCAGATATTTTATTAGCAGTAAATTTTCATCTATGATTGTTCAAGTTTTGTATAATTATGTGGTACGTGTCTCCATGTGATTAAAAGTATAAGAAAAGGGCTGAGGATTTAAATCAGTGGTTCTGGTGCCTTCCTTGCAAGTTCAAGGACCCAGGTTCAATCCCCAGTAACCACAAACAACAGTGCCAGACATGGAGACTACACCCACCAGCAATCAGTACCACATACCACAGTGTTGGGCATCATGGCTTACACCTGTAATCTGATCACTTGGGAGGCAGAGGCAGGAGGATTGCTGTGAGTTCAAGTCTGAGCTCAGGGCCAGCCTGAATTATAGAAGTGAGACCCTATCTCAAAAAAAAAAAAAAGAAAAGAAAAGAAAAAAAATATGAATCTGCCAGAACACAGAGATATAAACTCATAGTAAGTCACAGATATATAAATTCACAGATTCCCACATACACCTCATAGACACTAGAAATAATGGAAAGCTTAATCAAGCTGATGAGTAACCTACATATGTATGTTTTACAGGGTTTTTTTCCTGGTTGCATATAGGAACAATTAGTTTTCTTTAAAGTGAGAATTATGAAAATAATCATACTTTACAAGCAATAATATTTACATATCTTTGGGCATAAAGAAATAAAATATGACCACTTCATAAAAGGTTATGACATTTAAAGTATTTATTATTAAAGTAAATCCAGATATATAAAGTCTCTTAAAGCAACTTGAGTAGTGGTTGATCATATGCTCTGTGCCTGTGGATCCAGCCAGCTGCAGATCATTTATTTGGCAGTGAGGTTTAACAATAAGCACAACCACACTAGACATGCACAAGCTCTTCTGTTGCTATTC
The DNA here is from genome assembly GCA_004026965.1 of Petromus typicus. Taxonomy (NCBI): domain Eukaryota; kingdom Metazoa; phylum Chordata; class Mammalia; order Rodentia; family Petromuridae; genus Petromus; species Petromus typicus. The sequence goes on along the minus strand of PVIR01018914.1, from coordinate 7,501 downwards.
CTAACAAATACGGTGTAGCAACGACTTATGTGTGCATCTTTATTGTGCATTATGTATTATGAGTGATCTAGAGAGATTTAAAACAGGAAGAATGTGTGTATATTACATGAAAATTCTACACCACTCTGCATAATGAACTTCTGTCTGTGAATACTGGTGTCTGAGGAGGATTTGACAACCAAGCCTCTAAAGATCAAGGTACGGCTTTATATAAAATCAAGAAATCCTTACAGAATCATAATGGTAAATAACTTTATGCTGTCTACACAAACTTCCTCCGTGGTAATGTAATCAATTTAGATTATACTTACATAATTGTCTTTTGGTAGGTATAATTGTGCATAATGTCTTCCTTACAAATAGTAGTTTAAAGTTTAGAGAACAATATATTCTTGTTACTATCTTGCATGTAATTTACTGCTGACAGACTTACTATCCTGTAGCTTCACATGATTTAAACTCTATCTGTACTTTCAAATCAAAGGAAAAAAGCACTATGCCATTTTTAACACAGATATTTTTATAGCAGAAACTGATTAAAATTCATGCAAAGCATATAATAACATGAAAAATATCAAAGTTAAATAAATCATACAGATATGATATAGAAAGTATTTGCATTTGAACTTGATACAAGAGAAATAAATTTATAGCATTTTGCTATATTTTTCTTTGTTCATCTCAATTTCATCCTAATTCACAAGTGATTCTTAACTTTTGAGTAATAAAATTACTGAAGTGGCCCATTATTTAGTAAAAATTTATTAAATGGGAAATTTACTATGCTAAACCTTGTGTTTTATTAAACACATATGAGAAATATATCTATTCTCGACTGATTTATATAAGCACAAAACAAGATTGTGAAGGAAATCAACTATAAGTCCTCAGAAAAATAAAATTATTTCTGCTACAGTACTTAAAACTTGAAGGCCAGGCAGACTGTAATCAATTGATGTGAAAAATAGGGCATAAAAGTGAAAGCTTTGAGGCTGTTACGAGGTGTGTTTAGAGTGAAGAGGGATAATGTCCATCCCATTTTAGTGATGATATCAACTCTGGAGGGTCTCATACTATATGGCATAATTCTGGGCATATGAATGCATTTCTCAGCTGGTCCCTGTAACAAGCTTGTGGGGAATTATGATTTTCACTTTATAAAAGTGACATCGAGCCTTCCAGCCACACCTTAGGTTGCTTCAAAACTAGTGAATGCCCAAATCACAAAAACAACACAAACTTATTGATTACAGGGACCTAACTCTTATCATACTCTCTTTATTTACCATCAACATGATAAAGTGGCAAAAGCTTCTGAGGAAGACAATAGGACGTGGTAAATTTAGTGTTTTGGAGATATTCACCAGACAATAGTATGAAAGTGATTTGGAAGGTACGAGATGATAGGCAATGACATAGTTCATCTCGGGCGCACATTACCTCATATAGGCTAATAGTTGGAAGTAATGAAAAAGGCAAGAAATGGGATACTGCCAAAGAGGGATGAAAAAAAAGTCACCTGGAGATGGAAACTTGTACTAATGAATAACAGCGAGAAGCCTGAGGAGAAGTGAGAACAGTGAACCAATGATGGTGAGTGAACAGAGAAAAACAAGATGGTCCAGAAAGAAAGATGGTACCGAGAAGCAGAAGGTAGAAGAACAGGAAAGTATTTATTTGTTGAAAATCTCATTGGATGAAATGTAAAGCTAACCATCAACTGAGCCAATGGACTGTTGCATTCACTTTTAACGACAGCTGTATGTGTCAAACGTTGCTACTGATTTAGAGGCAGAAAATGAAAGCATGGAAAGCTCCCCTTGCCTGTGAACAAAGCCTGTGGGTGAGAAGCTATGCCTTGTCCCCGCCGAGCCAGACTGCAACAGAGCTCGCGCTCCTTTGACCTTCCCAGTAGCTCTGTGGGAGAAGCAGGGTTGTTATCTCTCTTAGGTGGATAAGGCTGGGGGAGTATTTTATCTGAACGCGTAAAGATTTTCTCCTTCAAACACTGAGAAGCAGCACATGTAACGATTATGAAAGCAGTAAATCTAGGGATCGTCTGTGAAACTTCTTTCTCTTTTATCCTCGGTTTAATCCATCACCAAATGCGACGTTCTCTCTTAATCGTTCTAGGACATACCCAGTGGTCACCCCTGCGGAGCTGCCAGTACCGCCAGCCCTGAGGCGTCAGAGGCGGGCTGCTGCAGGGGCCTGAGCAGCGCGTCCTTAGTCCGTTACTCCTTCACTTGCAGTGGGTTTGCTTCTCAGACACTGGCCTGTAATGCTTTCAAAGGTCAAGTGTAGTCTTCACATTGCATTCCCCAAAATAAAAATAAAATAAGAATGTAGAAAAGCCCAACGCTTTTTCTTCTTGCACTTTTTAAAAGGATCAGTGCTCTTCCTCGACCCAGAAGTTTCTCTCCACAGGGACTGAAGCCAACCTTTATGTCTCCAGGATTTTTCCATGTATTTCTGATGCTAAAGTCATTTCCAATCCTTGGACATTTGCTATTTATTTTTCTAAAATGTTATCCAGTCTCTGCCATTCTCCATCTTTGTTTCACAGTCATCTCTTGTCCTTCAGACCTCAGTTCAAATGTGGCTCCCTTACAGTCTTCCTTGAGTTCTAAACTAGACAAACGTCTTTTCTTATTGGCTTTTATTGGGCTCTGAACTTTCTCGTGTTATCTTTCCCTCTAGTGTCTGTCTCTGCTGTTAGTCTAGAAGCATCTTGAGGAAGAAATCATGTTTTTTCACTGTTGACACCAAGAATTTCCACCCAATATAGAGTAGGAGTTCAGTATATAGCTGTTGAATGCACCATGGATGATGAATAGACCGGCTGTGTTTCAATTCTAGTCCCTTTGTTCATTAAAGACAAGGTTTTGAATAGTTTTCTTAAGCTGCCAAGTTTCTCTGCCCTTGTGAGGAAAAGATAGTCACAGTCTGAAGACTGTGAACCTTCCTGTAATGTGCTTAACATATAGAAAGTGTTTAAAACACCCACTATTATGCTGCATAAATACCAGAGATCCTACAGAATGAAACTAACATTTATTGAAATGGAAATGCTTTTAGTACAAATTAAATTACTGTAAAGTGTATTTGAAGGTTCAGCTAGTTCTGTAGAAAGATGTGATATATAATTTACATGCCAAGTTCAATTGTAGACCTGTGATTATTGAATACTTATTTTTTAAAGTGGATATGCATTTTACCCTAGTCTTTTTGAGCCCAAAGTCAGATATTACTTTTTGAGAAAGTCAGAGTGACCAATAAAAATGGAAATCGTGGCCTACAAACTAACACCTTGCAGGTGTTAATGATTGCTGCTATTTTAAAAATGGAAGTGATGTAGAGAGCTCAAATGAACCACTACTTTACAGTGGAAAAAGCAGATAGTGCAATAGTATGCTATTCTCTGCAGCTTGACTCCTGTTTTCTATAATATATATCTGTCCTCTATCTCATGCCACTGTATGAATCTTCTCATCCACTTATGCTGGACGCAACATGACCTCATGTTATTAAAAAATAAAACTACCTGAGCTATATAGCTCCTCTCCACATACCTCGCTATATCCTGAGTCTACTGTTTAGTCATGTAAAGTTGACTAGCCCAAAGCTTTACATAAAGACATACATTGAAAAAATATATATACTACTAGTACTGATATAAAGAACAAGATGAACTGAGTCCTAAATATTAAGGACAAGAGAAACTAATAGGGTGACATCAGAAAAGAGTTAAAATTTAGACTGAGCTTTACACTGCAGGTCTTGGTATCTGGTGGACCCAAATGTGAGATTCTATAGTTTGTTGTTTCTCCAATGTCTATTGCTGAAACAGTTTTTGTTCTTTGCTACCAGGGAACAAACTCAGGACCTTGTATTTACAAGGTAGGTGCAGTGCCACTGGTATGACAGGATTTTTTTTTTAAATGAACAAATATCTGGCAGACCCCGAACACCATGTATAGCACAGCAAGTACTTGAGGAATAGTTATCAGTGTTCTTGACCATGACACACTTGGTCTATCACCCTTGCCCAGTTTAGAAATGGAGATTTAATGTGCCATTTTTTAAACAACTTATGGATTGAATTTTCAAAGGAGACAAGGAAAAATAGTTAAAAAGGGAGAAATAAAATTTACCTTTGCCAACAAATGAATATGATTTTGCTTTATATATAAAGTGGAATTATTTTTTGCTGTTTGAAAATATTTCACTTTTTTACTTGAGGATATTGTTGCTGCTAATTCTTTTATTTTTTGTCTGCAAACTATATGATATGTTCACAGGAAATGTAACATAAAAATTCTGTAGTTCATTTGAGTCACTAAGTGAGAAGCCAGATTTATCTCTGTTCATACTTGAATAGCTCTCATTGTTAATTTCATTTTCTATTGCTGTTGTTCATATCACCCTTAATTTAAATCCATGACAAGCTAATTTACTAAATGGAATAGTTTTTTAGAATGAGAAAAATAAATACCTTTAGTCTCTCTTAACAATTTTAATTGGCTAAATCAAAGATATCAATTATGGTTTGTATATTTAATATGTTTAATTCAAGAAAAATTTACTCCAAAACATGAATCTTTCTTTCATTTTTAAGATACAGCCTCCTAAATTTTTTCTTTAATGTTTCTTTCTTGGTAAAATTACTAATATACAAGAGTTATGCTTTTGGCTCTGTGAATGGAAATACCTAGTTACCAGAGAAAGATGGTTTACATGTAGAGGTATGTAGAAAAAATAGAATTTTAGAAGCATTATATCTAGTCCACTACCAAAATATATTATATTATTTGTTGATATTCTGCTATTGATAATCACTAAATACCTGGTGTTTATACTTGTGAATTTTATGGTCTTAATCTGTTTCTTGGCTGAACTTGACATTATCAAAAAATAAAGGAAAGTGATATGTGAAACACCAATGTAAATGCTGAAGGAACAGATGAATATAAAACTATGGATAGTTTAGTAGATGCTACAGTAAAGTAATTATGATAAGTTGCACCAATGTACTTAGCAATAAAAATGAATGAGCCAATAATAGACAAGTTACTTTCAATTTTTTAAATTCAGTTCTTTATTGGTACATTATGAATACACATCATCATCACATTCAACGTTGAGAGATTTTACCAGAATATGACAAGACTTGATTCTCATTTTTCCCCCTTCCCCAACCCACTCTGCAGCCCCACCCCCTAAATACATAAGCTTTGTTTCCTTTTTTTAATTACTATCACATTCTCCCCTCATTATTTATCCCTACACCTTCTTTCCTTTTAAATATTTTCTATTTGTTACTTTCAAATTTAATACATGACATTGGATAAAAGTGACATAAATATACTGTTATAAATTATGACTGACAATATGACTAAGAATGTATAATTACATTCACCTAAAATTCAATGACACTTTATTGCCACTAATGGTCCAGAGCAGTTTTATTTGTCATTTTGATGGGCTTTTGCTTACTTCTTGGACATGTCTAGACACTTCTCAGTACCAAGAGGGTGTCCCTAAGGAGAAATCTTGGTATCAGCTGCTGGGATAATAAAATCTTGACATTTATTTTTGCAATTCTGCTTGAGTTTCTGCCATATCCTTAGGACCTACACTAGTATCAGCCAGACAGAACTCCATAAGTAAAAATTAATACATGAAGGAAGAAGAAAAACCTTACTCACTTTAAAACATTTGTTCTTTTAACATATGCTACAAATACTGTCATACATGACACCTAAAGTCAAAGAAAATAATTCAAATTATGCATCAGTAATAACTTTGCCTTAGTATAAGAGATTTTAATGTGCCCGTTGTCAACTCATGTATTCACTCTCAGTCTCAGCGACTCATCTGTTCTCAGATGAATGTTCTGTTTCCCGTTGTTTTTTTTTTTTTTAGACTGCGTCTTGCTTTTGTAGTTCAGACTGGTCCTGAATTCAGCCTCGAACTTGGCAATCTCCTGCATCTGCCTCCCAAATGCTAAGATTACAGGTGTGAGCCACCACACTAAGCATTGTGATATGTGGTTTCTGAGGATCAAACTAGAGACCTTGAGTTTTCAAGGCAGGTGCCAGAACCTCTGAGCCAAATCCCATGCCCTCCTGTTTCCTGTTTTAAAATGGCCTGCTAGCCAGAGATCCAGCTTGTCTCTCTGGAACACTGACACTATAATATATTCTTTATACTGCAGTTTTCTCTAGCTATTCGGATCCTGCTTTAACTTGACTCAAACTTCATGGTAGGTAGAGGATCCAACTATGAGTGAAAGTGTGGTCTTTCTTGACAGACAGAGATACAGGAAGGGAGGGAGGGAATGACAGAGGAAGGAGGGCAATTTTCATATTAAGAAACTACCTTACAGGGTTAAAGAAGCTCAAAAAAGTAAAAAGCAGGCTGAGACATGAAATTTCTGCCTGGACCTACATTTCACACTACAAATCATTATGGTTTTAGGGAGATATTTATAAGATTTTGAATTCTTAAAAAATTATTAGTTTCTCTTTTAGCAGGTAAACTTAAATTTTTGCAGTATATTTAAAGGTAAATAAATACTTAATTTTATCTTAACTTATAATGATTTGAGCAAATATAAATATTATATTGACGTTTATCAATATTATCCTCTGTACTACTTACTATCAAATTTGCAAGGTGATATTTTGAATGACTTGTTTTCTTTTTCTTGTTCTTGTTTCTAACTAAAAAATTGTTTCATTATTTTATATAGATGAGTATCATTGAAATAAATACATACCCAGTTCCTTTAAAAACTTAAAACGACATCCTACAATCTATGATTAGTCATTGTAGGACCTTTAGCAAGGAATGGGGTTGGAACCTACAGTTAATTTCAGACAAATTTACTCCCTGTTCAACAATATTTGTACAGATTTTTCTCAAACTTCCTTATTTTTTTTTTACATTTACTTTCTTGCTAATTAAGAAAGTAAATTAGGAAAGCATAAATCCTCTCCTTAGTCCTGTCTGGAGTGCATGACAGTTATATACTGCTACTCATATCAGTGTCGTAAAATAACACTAAAATATTGCCCTATAGTAATTGGGTGGACTTTAAGACTCCAAAGCATAACTCTAAATATCTTGACATTTGTATGTGTAACATCTTGAAACTAGCTGTAATATTATGATAAATGTACTAAATATCAGTAGAGTTTTAAATAACTCTTCCCAGACCTATTGAAAGTTTAGTTAATAAGTGTTTGCAACTTTTGATATTTATGATTGATCATTTTTTTTTCTTTTGAGGGTAGAAGGATTGGAATAGAATTTTGTAATGTAGCTCAGGCCTGCCTTGAACTCACTATGTAACCAGACTGGCCTTAAACTCACAAAAATCAATCTGCCTCAGACTTTCAAGTGCTAGGATTACAGGCCTGCACCACTGAGATCAAACATTTTCTTAACTTATGGAACTTAATTATAAAATCAAATGTGTACTTTCAAACTAAACATC